>LGRX02004096.1:0-31974 GCA_001247695.2 Cymbomonas tetramitiformis | reverse complement strand
CCATGGGGTGCCTGAGCGGGAGTGGGAGACTGCGGCGTGAACTTGCCATGGGGTGCCTGAGCGGAAGTGGGAGACTGCTTTTTGTAAGCTTCAACACAAATGAGTCTCAGCTCAAACAGGAGAGCTTCTTTTGCAAGGTACACAAGCTACACCAAATACAGTAACTGGCAATAAACAAAGATTTATTCCAGATGCTACTTCTGGAATCAGCTGGTTTTGTCCTAGCTCCTAAGGTGGTGGTCTGTCAGACTTTGACAGGTAAAGGCATCCCAGGTGTGACCAGAACAGCCCCTAAGCCTAGGGAGGCTGACTGGTGCCAGGGTCTTGAGTACCCCCTCTCCCCTTCCCTTCTCCCAGGTTGTGGGCGGATGGGCAAACAAATCTGGTGCACTAGTCAGGTTGGGAGTTCTACCTGCACTAGTGTAGCAAGAAACAGAGCAATTTGCCGCTCATCTAAGAGTGAGCTGCAAACCTTTGAAGGTAGAAATCATTTCTACTTCCTAGAAATGGTGGCTAACCAATCCTGCTGTTGCAGGATCTAGGATGAGTCCTAGAAGGCTTTCATCCACCAACCGGTGGGCAAGAATGCGTCAGCACTCACGCCCTCAACAATGTGGTCTGCTGTGAGTTCTTGATTTCCCCGTAACTTAGCCAAGTTAGGGATAGCTAGCATGCATCTCACAAGCAGATGTGCACGGAGCCTCGAGGTTGCCCGGGTCCGACGGAACAGGCACTCGACCGATCCTATATTTCTATTGGCTCCGCGACAAACAGGTCTATCCGGAGCTTGTTCCGTCCCAACCGGGTTGCAACGGAGTCTATCCAAAATTCAAACCCGCAATGGACGGGGAGGCTCGGAGCCTGGAAAAGATCTTGGCTCCGTCCAGCGGAGAACACTGCATCGGTTCTTCGGGTGCATGAGGGAAAGGACACTGGACTTTGCCATAGCGGCCACCACCACACAAGAACCGGTGTTCGGGGTCGGGGTGTACCCGACATATGAGAAAACCCCGTACAGGAAGCTCTACAATGCACATGCAGGGCACCTAATACACGAACTATTAGAAATACCACAAGGCAAGTTCACATTTCTACCCCCTGACCACTGGATGGGTGCCACCCACCAACAAGCGAAACAATGCAACTGGAACCTCCGGGTGCTGATAGTGGCCAACAAAGAAGGATGGCAAGCACACTGCGGGGACCCAGACACTGCCGCAGACTGTATAAGGAGGGCACTCACAACCTGCCCGCAAAGTAAGGTCCGCACCACCTCAGCTGTCAAACAGCCGATGAGGGAGGCAAACCTACACGATGCGAATGAACCAAACCAAGAAGTACGCACCCCCAGTGTAGACTGTGTGGTCGACACAAGACCATGGCAGCGATACGAACTCCCGGAAATTAAGACAAAGGACATGACGAATGCAATGGGAAGAATGTGCAGCACAGGGCCACATTTGAGGAACGACCTCTGCCCCCAGTGCTGCAACGTACAAGCGGAAGTGGAAACTTGGTGGGAGGACAGCCACCTCCACGTGGAAGAAGGACCAGCCAAATGGGAACTCCTCCCCGGAAGCAGAGGAGGCAAATGGAACATACACCCCCCCACCGTACAACAGGTGGTGGAAGCCAACACTTTACACACCAGGCTTACAAGACAGAATGACGCCCAAACGATATGGGACAAAGTAGCGAGGTCAAAAGTTGTCAGATACCCCACTGACTTCTGGCCCGAACACGAACCGGGAGCCCAAGGAAGGAGATGGGAATTGACAAGAGACCAAACAGAGGACCCCAGGAACCAAGCCCCGAGGAACACACCAACCCAATTGACATACCCCTCCCCTCTAAGGGCACACAAGGCAACCTCGTACCTTTACACGGACGGGAGCAAAAGAGAAATAGAAACAGAAGAAGGAGGCAAAGAATGGGCCTCAGGAGCTGCGGTATGGGACCCCAGGACCGGGGAAGGGGAGGCCCACATGATTCGATGGGAAGGCGAAGACCAAGAGGTGAACAGAGCGGAACTTCTCGCCATACAAAAAGCGGTGACGCTCCCGCCACCACCAAGTGGCAACGGACTCACCATTTGCACGGACAGTGCCAACTCCATTAGACAACTGGAGAGCATGAGAACGAAACCCCACAACATGGAACACCACCAGCAAAGAGACCTCCTGTATGCCATACTGGTCAACATTGAGGCATTAGTAGCAGCAGGACACACTGTCTCACTGCTAAAAGTCAAGGCACACACGGGAATTGTGGGGAACGAAAAAGCCGACGAGGCAGCCAAACAAGCCTGTACTACGGGAACCCTCACGGAAGCGTGGGATAATAACGAGACAATAAAAGTCAAACCCATGATACCAGACGAGGACTCGAACAGCAGAGAGCTAAAAGGAAAACTCGCGGTACAAAAGTACGTAACCACACTACTCCGTGAACGGCAAGCCCAAGAAAACAGTAGACTCTCAGCAAAAATGACCGACCTCCAGGGAGAACCCTCAACCTGGACCCACCAACTGAAAACTGAGCGCAACTTCAGATGGGAGGCGCACCATGACCAAGCGCAACAAACTGAAGAGGAACAAACGACAATACGGGACCCGGTACCCAACCAGCAGCAGCAAGCCAACCAGACCCGAGACGAAGAAGACAGGCAAATAAAAGCCATGATGGAACAAACGGAGGAAGAGGAGATGCTCCTTATGCGGGAGGTGCAGGAGCACCAAGAATACCAAGAAACAGAGGGCAAAGGGGACCCCACCCGAGGAGACGAACCCGAACCCGCAGAGACACCACCCCCACCCTCCGAAGGGGAGGAAATATTTGAGGAGCTCAACGAGCTCGCAGAGAGACTAGAAGTGACCCAAGAGGTACAAAATGACGATGAAATTTTTGACATGCTAAATGAACTCATTGAGCAGCGGGAAAAGCCACAAGGGGAGCCGACAAAAGAAAGACAAGCTCACCATGACCGTGTCACAGAGGAGTCCAGAGTCCATGCAGTAATGGAGGACCCGATGCCCAGAACAAGATGGAAACAGCGAAAACACGATATGGCACACAGCAGAACGGAAAAAAGGAACGCCCCCTCGGTTCAAGAGGGCAGGACCACAGACAGCTGGCTAAACGAAACAATGAAGCACCTCAAAGGAGACACGCCACTACACAAAGTAGCGAACGGCTTCTGGAAAAGAGCCACATTTGCGGTACGAAAAACAATACTCAAATGCAGACTGAGAATACTGCCAGCACAAGACTATGAGACGGCGAAAAACTCAGCCGGAGGGAGCGGGAAGTGCACCCTGGAAGGATGCGGACACAAAGGGGTGGACTACGCAAAGGGCTTCCTCATGAGGGTAGGGCACGCCCTAGGTGGATGCAACAACCCACAAATGCGAGGGATGTTCACGGACAGGGCAGATGCCCACGCAGATGAGCTAAAACACATACTTGACCACCATAGGAAAGGGGGATGCAAAGTACTCGCCTACACTGGAAAAAAGAGGGACCCAGGGATTAAGCCAAGGGTACTCCCAAATTACATACTCACCAGGGGGCAATGCAGACACGACGGGAAGGACAACCCAGGCAGAAACGATGGGCCCGACACAATACCGAGTTTTGTAGACATAGTCATGATAGAGGGTCTAGAAGACCTGGAGGACGGATGGGAATGCACACAACAGGAAGCACCAGCAAGGGTAAGAAACCTACACCTCATTGAAGTGGCCCACACCGATGACGAAAAATGGGGACCCAAACTCCTGGAAAAATACAAGAAATACGGACCGCTACTACAATTGCTACGCAGGCACGGATTCCGTGCCAAACTTCATGTGTTTGCAGTGGGCAGAACAGGCACGGTGTACAAACACAACCAAGACATACTCGAGCAACTTGGACTCAACAGAAAAGAGGCCACACAGGCACTACAGAGAATACACGACCTGACAGTAAACTATGCACACAGCACCTACCAGCTATACAGAAAACTCAGACAAGAAAAACAAGAGGAGGAGAAAGACAAGAACCACCCAGTATAAATTGTCCCAACATGGCCGCCACTCGTGGCGGTCCGGCCCAGAGTAGGGCCGGGGAAATCAATTTACTCATACGCCCGACGGGCGTGGTTTTTTCTTTTTCTTTTTCTTTGCATGAGGGAAACACGCGGTGCCGTGTCCATAGGGCCTTCTCTCTCGGACAGGCGCGTGCGGGCGGAGCGCAGGGGATGAGCGAGGTGCAAGCCCGCTAGTGATACCAGTTCCACTCTGGTGACCATGCTGATATATTAGATTATCGAAATTGATTTTGAAATGGGAGTATTTGAATCGATTTCAAAACCGGCAACAAAACTGAAATTAATTACCACCCTTGACGGGGACGGCCGCCGGATGGAAGTGGGTTTGGGGAGGCGGTCTTCCCTGTGGTGCCATTCTGGCGGGCACTGCCTCTTGGAGAGCTCGGTAGATTCGTCTGCCTTTATTTGCTGCAAGGAGAGGCAAAGGGTGGTAAAGTCCACCTTCTGTGTTTTCCCTTGATTTTTGTGGGGAGCACTACGGTGCCCGCATGTTTCCTTTTTTTTGACATGGGGTGTCCATGCTGTGTGGTGTGACTGCATTCGTGGCATAACCATGGACCAACGGGTCCCATACATCAACCGTGAGCCACTGGGGGGCATGCCAGTAGGGTCCGCTCACTCCGTAACCCAGAGACCAACAAATGTTGGGCGATGATTGGCCACATCGTAGCATCTTTCCATGCTGCTTTGCATTTGGGTTGGGAATATGTATGAGTTTGTGGTATCTTGTCACGGCCCCGCCCTGCTCTTGATTTGCTTCTCACATCCACTGGGATGATGGTGGGCTGGCTTTTGTTGGCCGGTCTCATGCCGTTTAGTGTGTGTGTGTGTTGGCGGTATTTTGTGGTATCTTGTCACGGCCCCGCCCTGCTCTTGATTTGCTTTTCACATCCACTGGGATGATGATGGGCTGGCTTTTGTTGGCCGATCTCATGCCGTTCAGTGTTGGCGGCATTTTGGCACAGCCCTGCCCTGTTCCTGAATGCTTCTCACATCCACGGGGATGATGATAGGTGAACTTTTGTCAGCGGGCCTCATGCCGCTCAGTGCATGGATGATGTGTGCTGAGTTGTCTTATTGTTGTTATGATAATGCAGATAATAATTATCAAGCCTCCTATGGGATTCACTCATACAGCAGTTGTTATAATCATGATCGCTGTGTGAACAGACTAAATGACGGAAACACAGTATTTGGAAGTGGCGGCAGTGAAAATGGTGACCTTTTGTGGAGCCCGCGATCCTCTGCCTGGATAATCTTCGACCTATATTCACCAAAGACTCTGCGAACAATCACCACATATGCGCAGAATGAGTTCAGCGAGCTGGGCAATCATGTAACTATATTATGAATATAGTTAAGCATACTAATTACTTACATACTTCAAATATTCACCAGTGTTAAGGGCAAACTAATTATATGACGACACTCCATCCAGCGTCGCCTCTTACTCGTTGAATCAGTTGATTTGGTCTGGCACGAGTGACCTGATGAGTGGGGGTGTTGTGCACTTAGAACAATGTTTGGTAGGACGTAAAAAACTTTATTATGCGCGAGTATGAAAGGAACATGGATTTCTTTGCTTCGTGCTAACTTTGACTTTCCAGTCAGAATAACATATTGTTAAACAACGCTCGTTCATTCCACTGATAGCAGCAGTGGACCTTTATACTCGGGGCCCTCGGAGATGGTGATGGCGTCTCCGCCTTTAGCTTTCCCCCCGAGTTCGAAGGCGACTGCTCCGCATCCCTCCGCCCTTGGATGAACCTTGTCCACGTTGCGTGTAGGAGGTCGGGGTTCCACGACAGGGTGAACCCCGTCGCCCACGCATACTCTGCCTCAAGTATGTATCATACTCGGCCACGTATCGGATGTCAAAGGCATGCATGTTCACGAACAAGTTCAGGACATACACGTGGTAGAAATGTATTTCCCCTTCGTAAGAGGCCGGGATGGACCTCGCGAACTGCAGTAGCCTGTAGCCGGATTCGTCCTTCGAGTACATCTTCGGTGGTCTTGTCAAAACTCTCCCGTCCTGAGTCTGAAACATCTCTCCAATTGAACGTTGGGTTTGGGTGTGTTGCTGGGGTGGGACTTATGTATCAGCATCAGGTTCACCCACAGTGAGTCCAACAACATCTTCTGGGTTCTCTGTCCGCGTTATCAGCACACTGGCCGATGGTGCACAATCAGTTTATGCAGCGGACGTGGATGGCGACGGGGACATGGACGTGCTGTCCGCCTCAGATAATGATGACAAGATTGCCTGGTATGCAAACGATGGGAGCGGGGGCTTCGGCAGCCAGCAGGTCATCAGCACACTGGCCGATGGTGCAAGGTCAGTGTATGCTGCGGCGGACGTGGACAGCGGAGACAAACGTCTTGTCCGCCTCGCCGCAATGTTGCTTGGTATGCAGCGATGGGAGCGGGGAAACGAGCGTAGCAGTGTCCTTTTACTGGCCGATGTTTTACGTTCGGTGTCACGTGACACGATGGTGACGACGAGACAGGGCATTTCTCGCCTGGATAATGATGACAAGATTGCACAGTATACAAGCGATGGGACGAAGGGCTTGACTGACGGCCAGGTCATCGGCCTGCCCGGCCGATGGTGCATTTCCATGTCGTAGGACGATGGATGGCGTGAGGACATGGTGCTGCTCTGACCTCAAGGGATGACAAGATCGCTTGGTATGCAAACGATGGGAGCGGGGGCTTCGGCAGCCAGCAGGTCATCAGCACACTGGCCGATGGTACACGTTCAGTGTATGCAGCGGACGTGGATGGCGACGGGGACATGGACGTGCTGTTCGCGTCAAGGGATGATGACAAGATCGCCTGGTATGCAAACGATGGGAGCGGGGGCTTCGGCAGCCAGCAGGTCATCAGCACACTGGCCGATGGTGCAAGGTCAGTGTATGCGGCGGACGTGGATGGCGACGGGGACATGGACGTGCTGTCCGCCTCAGTCTATGATGACAAGATAGCTTGGTATGCGAACGATGGGAGCGGGGGCTTCGGCAGCCAGCAGGTCATCAGCACACTGGCCGATGGTGCACTTTCAGTGTATGCGGCAGACGTGGATGGCGACGGGGACATGGACGTGCTTTCCGCCTCAAATTATGATGGCGAGATTGCTTGGTATTATAATACACGGACTGCTGCACCCTCAAGCACAACACCAACTGCCACCAGTCACCCAAGCACAACACAACCGCACCGGTCACCAAGCACAACACCAACCGCCACCAGTCACCCAAGCACAACACCAACTGCCACCAGTCACCTAAGCACAACACCAACTGCCACCAGTCACCTAAGCACAACACCAACTGCCACCAGTCACCCAAGCACAGCACCAATCACCACATCCCCAACATCATATGCCCCAACTGCCACACCAACAACTGCATCTCCATCCGTCACACCTACGACAAGTCATCCTACCTCATCATCCCCAACTCGAATCTTGGTTGCAGGTCAGCCCGCCGCAAGACACCAGCTTGCCTGTGAAATATTTATATATACAAGGCGTAATTCCTCCACTCCCGCAATGTGCAACGGCATGCATTATGCCCGTCGTAGGGTCGTGCAGTGTCTGCAGAGTGGTCCCTCTTCTTGTCCCATCGGAGATATCATTGAGGTTTTTAAGGATTTTTTAATATCTGCAGTTTTAGGATATATGTTACGTTACACGTGCGCCGCGCGCATATGCGCGCCGATTTCAGTATAAGCGCGCCAGGCGCGCTTGTACCAGTATAAGCGCGGCTGGCAGCTGAGAGTATAACCGCGCCGCGCGCATATGCGTGTACGTATTTCTGGTATAAGCGCGCCTGTACTGTGTGTGGGTGTGGGGATATGGCTTGGGGGTGTGGGGCCATGGCTGAATGGAAGGGTGTGGGGTATGGCTTGGTGGGTGTTTGATATCGATGGCTTGGGAGGTGGGCCGATGGCTTGGGGGGGTATTGGGGCATGGCGGGAGGGGGTATGGCTTGGGGGATGTGGGGGTCTAGCTTTGAGGGATGTGGGGGTCTAGCTTTGAGGGATGGGGGTTATGGGTTTGGGGAGGTGTTGGTATGGCTTGGGGGTCATAGCGATGGCTCGAAGGGCGAAGCGTGTGGAGGTATGGCGTGGGGGCGCTGTGGAGGTATGGCGTGGGTGGGCGGGCATGCCTTGGGGTGTAAGGGTATGCATGGCTTTGGGGGTGTTGGGGTACTGTATGGCTTAGGGGCTCACCTCAATCTCGCGCTGACCTCGTATAATATTTGCGGGTAAACGTAATTTATTGTACTTATTGTCATGCAGGGCTGCCCCCCATATTGCCCTATTGCCCGAGAGTTGTGTTCAAAGCGCATGCTTCCAGTCTATGGTTTTGAAAAAACATACAGAAAAGTGTTGGTCCTCCCACAATGACCATAAAAACTGAACCTTACGTGACACCTGGTGCCCCGGATGAAAACATGGAAGCCTCCGTTGAGAAGTTCGCGAGTTGCCCCATCTGGGGTGTCAACTCAAAAATTGCGTAGGATTTAGTCTTCATGCCGCAAATGTGATTGAAGGTGCATGGGTAGACACACGCTTTTGCAGAGCAGATGGCTGGGAATAACGGGCTCACATGCGGCGAGTCCGACAACAGCTTCTGGGTTCGGCAGCCAGCAGGTGATCAGCACGCTGGCCGATGGTTCATTTTCAGTGTACGCAGCGGATGTGGACGGCGACGGGGACATCGACGTGCTGTCCGCCTCAATGAATGATGACAAGATCGCATGGTATGCGAACGATGGGAGCGGGGGCTTCGGCAGCCAGCAGGTCATCAGCACACTGGCCGATTATGCAAATTCAGTGTACGCAGCGGAGGTGGACGGGGTGACGGTGACATCGACGTGTTGTCCGCCTCAGGGAATGATGGTCAAAGATTGCATGGTATGCGAACGATGGGGAGCGGGGCTTTGGCAGCCAGCAGGTGATCAGCACACTGGGCGGCTTTGCAATGTCGTTGTACGCAGCGGACGGGATGGCGACGGGACATCGACGTGCTGTCCGCCTCAGGGAGTGTAGGGGCGAGACAAGATCGCATGGTATGCAAAACGATGGGGAGCGGGGCTTCGGCAGCCAGCAGGTGATCAGCACACTGGCCGATTATGCAAGTTCAGTGTACGCAGCGGACGTGGATGGCGACGGGGACATCGACGTGCTGTCCGCCTCAGGGAGGGATGGCAAGATCGCATGGTATGCAAACGATGGGAGCGGGGGCTTCGGCAGCCAGCAGGTCATCAGCACACTGGCCGATAGTGCATATTCAGTGTACGCAGCGGACGTGGATGGCGACGGGGACATCGACGTGCTGTCCGCCTCAATGAATGATGACAAGATCGCATGGTATGCAAACGATGGGAGCGGGGGCTTCGGCAGCCAGCAGGTCATCAGCACACTGGCCGATTATGCAAGTTCAGTGTATGCAGCGGACGTGGATGGCGACGGGGACATCGACGTGCCTGTCCGCCTCAATGAATGATGACAAGATCGCATGGTATGCAAACGATGGGAGCGGGGGCTTCGGCAGCCAGCAGGTCATCAGCACACTGGCCGATGGTGCACTATCAGTGTACGCAGCGGACGTGGATGGCGACGGGGACATCGACGTGCTGTCCGCCTCAATGAATGATGGCAAGATCGCTTGGTACTACAATGCGCGGTCGGCTGCACCAACTGCCTCCCCTACAAGTGAGCCCCCCCAGAACTGAACCCCCTGCAGCGTCGCCGCCACTCGGTGTCCTTGGTGTTGATGTACACCGGACGGAGTCGTACGTCGTGATTCGCGCACAAGTAGAAGATTTGCTCCAACAATGGCAGGTAGTCCACCGGTCCCACAGCTTGGCCACCTGTGTGAGGGCGCACTGGTTGTCAATCCGCACGACAACCGTGCGCCCCGCCAGCTGCCACCCCCACAAGGCCACCGCCCACCAGACCGCGAACAACTCAAGGTAGTTGATGTGGTCCGAGGCCGGCTTCCCCTTCTGGCACGGGAACCACGGTCGCCGCACCATCCTCCGCATGTTGTCCCATGTGTGCAGGAAGAACTGCTCGTCAAGCACTCCACCCATGCATGCCCAACCTGCCCGACGCATCTGTGGCAAACCATTCCTCCTTCACGTCCTCCCGGAACAGCACCACCTTGCGTCCGTTGTACGTGTGGATGACCCTGCCCAGCACCATCAGGTCCCCTCAACCTTGTTTACAAACTAAGTGTGGAAGTACATGAGCATCCGGTGTAACACGTCGTCCGCCCTCCTCGCCATCGTCCAAAACCCTCGTTCCCACTCCAGCAGCGTCGAGTACCGCTCCTTGGGCATAATCTCCGGGCACGCTGCCCCTGCCCCCCTCGGGGCCGCTGGCACCACCCACTCTGGAGAGCCACTCACCACCGCACCCGCACCCGTCACCGACATCGCCACCTCCGCGCCAGCTGTCACCACCGAGACCATTGCCGCAACCTCCACTCCGGGGCCTATTGCCGCCGCCCTCGCCACCACTCCGGGCCTTGACACCACCCCCGCCCTCGCGCCTGCAACCACAACCTCTGCCAGCGGACTTGCCGCCTCTGCCACCTCTGGACTTGCGCCTGCCAGCACCGCCCCCAGGCAAGGCCTACTGCAGATCTTCTTGCGATGCCGTCCAGCTGCCTCCTTGCACGCAGGCCCCGCCCCCCCCGTGCCCACATCTGGCACAAGCCTGATTGCGGCTGGGGGCACCTCCCTTGGGCCCGCCCCTACCTCCAATGCCCTACCTGCCTGCGCCGCCGCCTCCACGGACGCCACCGTAGCCGACTCTGCCCGTGCCATCCACGCCGATCCGTTTCACGCCCTCGGTGCCGCCCCCGTGCGTGCTCCCGCCGCCGCCCCCACGCCCGCGCCTGCCACGACCTCCGTGCCCACCCTCGCTGCCACCTCGGGGCCCACCCTCCGCTCAACCCCAGGACCTATCCTCGCCACCGTCTCCACGCCACTTGCCCCCGCCACCTCTGAACCTCTCCTCGACACCATCGCGGAGCCTGCTCGCCCCGCCGCCCCTGAGCTCCGCATGGCCCCTGCTCTGCGACCGAACACCGCACCCAGCGTTGCGGTTGCCCTCTTGCCTGCCCGCACAACCACCTCCCCCGAGTGTGACGCGACCGTTCCCCCCGAGCCTGTCGTGACGGTCACCTCTGAGCCTGACCATGCCACCCTCCCCTCGCGCCCCCCCTCCCTGCCGATCCCTGGCGGGCGCTCGTGGAACCTCCCCCAGCCCTTGGGTGCCACTGGCGGGGACCCAGCGGGGAACGCCAGAGAAGCGCGGGATGATGAGCCGGTCGCGGAATGGGTGCCTCCTCCCAAGGTACCTGGGGGCACTAACAGGCTTCACGTGGCGCCCTATGATGGCCCGGACTGGGCAGGGGTTGGGTGGTACCGCGGAACAAGCCAGAGGCAACGGGCCATCCACCGGATGGAATGCTTTGGGTTCCCATGCGTGCTGCAACTGGCCACTGACGGTAGCGCCATGGCAGGCACAACCCTCCCCTCCTTCGCTGCCGCAGCCGACCTCATCGATAGGGTGCGCAGCTCGACGCCTGAATCTTGCAGCCTCTTCGAACTCATCACTGGGGACTCATGGGCGTATTGGGATGTGGACGTGAAGATCCGGGAATGGGACGCGAGCAGTCGGCGCCTCGAACGGTGCCATGCCGAAGCTCTGGACAGGGCAATGGAAGCGATCTGTGAATTCTTGGGTGAGGAGTACGGTATATCTCGGCCCCACCGAGGCGACTTCTCAGTCACGCAGGCGTGCACCCCGGCCAAGAGCTCGTTCCACGTCCTCCTCAGGCGCCGGCTGGGCAGCGCTGAAGGCAGGCTGGAGTTCCAGCGTAGGCTCTCCCGGTGGGCGTCCGCCAACCCGAGCAGGAGGCTGGTGGGGCTGGACACTGCCGTGTACGGCAGGACCCAGGCGTTCAGAGCGGCTCGCTGCTGCAAGGCCCCTGGGCGGAGGAATTGGCTCGACCCAGTAGCCGACTGGGGTGAGGGCCTGAACGCACTGACCGTGTCCTTGCTGGTCACCAACGTGGACCCCTGCGCGGAAATCCTTGGGTCGCTAGAAGGAGCCCTTGCGGCCCCACCGGGTGCGCCCCCCCGGGTGGCCGTGCCCGCACTGCCAAGGCACCTGACTCCTGCACCGGTCCCCTCCTCTCGGTCGGACGAAGCGGGAGAAACCCACCCCTCCCTCCAGGCGGCGTGCGACATTGCCGCGGAGGCCGTCCGAGAATTGCCTGGGCATACTGGCGCACGGTGCAAGGGCCCTGAGGCGGCCAAGGTGCTTCCAAGCGGCGTGGTGTCGGTGTACTTCACAGGCGGTGCTGGGCGAGTGTGCTGCGCAAGGCCGGAGACAGTGCACAACAACAATAACTTCCTTGTGTGGGTGGGATTGACCGGGACGCTCCGGTATGCGTGCCTCAACGAGAGGTGCCGGGAGCTGGTGAAGCCGGAGCTCAGCAACGCTCATGGCACGGTGCACACCATGACCGGCACGAGTGCAGTAACGCCTACGCCGGCGCCCCCCACGCCCCTGGCTGCCCTCGGGCAGTATGACCCTCTTGCGCCCTCACCAGAGGCGGGGGCAAACCCTCCGGGGGCTCCTGAGACACCCGGACAGCCGCTGGTGGATTGGCCGATGTGGCGCGCGCTGCACAGCCCGGGAGACCCGACGGAGGTAGTGGCGAGGGCACGCTGTGCGGCAGCCAACCTCGACCTCACCAGAGCCCAACTGCTGTGCCTCCGGGAACAGGAATGGCTGAACGACGAAGTGATCTCCCTCTACCTCGCCGTACTTCAACATCGTGGACTTGGCCTTCCAGGCTCTCACCCGCGAGTGCACTTCTTCGACGCCCTCTTTCACCGGCACGTGGTCCCCACGACCGATGGGGTGGTCGACTGTGCCATTGTCCGGCAGCGGGTGGCCACGCGCGGGCGTGGGTTTGACCGTGGATATGAAGCCGCGAAGTGCAAGGTCTTCGTCATGCCGGTCCACTTTCCGAACCACTGGGCACTCGCGGTGCTAGACCTTCGGTCGGGGATTGCCACCTACTTTGACTCAATGCCCTGCGGAGCCGAGACCCCCGAGTGCCTGGGTCACCTGTGCGCAGTGGTGCGCCAGATGCTCGTGGAGTCCGGCGCGGAGGTGGAGGCGCGGGAATGGACTCGGGCTACCTGCACAGACGCGCCCCGCCAGATCGGCCCCTGGGACTGCGGGGTGTTCGTGCTCATGGGCGCGGAGAGGATCGCCGAGGACCTCCCACTAGACTACTCGCAGGATAATGTCCCCGCCGCTCGCATGCGCATCACGCGCGCCATCTTGGACCTGGGCACGACGCTGACTGGTGCGCCCCCTCCGGTGGAACGAGGACAGCGCGCCGGCCTTACAGGAAACCGTCCGGTGCCTCCTCCCGCGCTGGTGGACCTGACTGCCGAAGAGGAACCAGAACGGATGCCGGGCACCGAGGGACCCGCGACCGCGACCTCCCCCTCTCCACCCTCACGGCCCCCTCCGCCCCGCCCCTGTGCCCCCCTGGAAGCCACCCCCCGTCCTCCTGACCCAGCTGGTCGACCCGCCTCCGCCCGCCCCCCGCCAGCTGCAAAGCGCTCCCGCGTAGAGGACGCACAAGGCACGGCGAGCGCCAGTGGCTGGCCCCAAACGCTGCCCGCGCTCCCGGGTGCGCCATCATCCCCTCCCCTGTCGGCCGAGGAGAACCCCTGCGCCGCGGTCCTTGACGACATATTCGATGTGAGGATGTGCGAAGACTGGAAGGCGCCGGCAAGACGGAGACGCCGCCTCTCCCCCTCGCCTTCCCCCACCTGTGGTCCCACTCTCCTCCGCCCGGCCGCCTCCGCCTCCGCCTCCGCCTCCGCCTCCACCTCCGCCTCCGCCTCCGCCTCCGCCTCCGCCTCCACCTCCCGCCTCCGCCTCCGCCCCGCCTCCGCCCCGCCTCCGCCCTGCCCCCGCCCCCCACCTTCACCTCCGCCCCGCCTCTGCCTCACCTCCGCCCCCGCCTCCGCCCCTCCGCCTGCCTCGCCCGCCTCCCGTCCTCTCTCCATACCCACCCCTGCGCGCCATTCCGCTTCCGCCCCCTCCCACCGGTGTCACTCCACCCCGCCCCTCCCGGCCTGCCGCCCCACTCCACTCCTTCGCCCCGCTTGCTGCCGCCCCCCTCCCGGCCCAGCCCGCCCCTCCCCTCCCTCTGGCCGCCTCCCCATCCGCGCTGGCCACCCCGCCCCCCGCGACCACCTCCGCCTCCGCCTGCGCACCCACCTCCGCCCGCTCCGCCTCCACCTCCGCCTCCACCTCCACCTCCGCCTCCACCCCTGCCCCCATTGGCAGCCGCTCCCCCGAAGAAAAGGAGCCGGGTCAGGTCTCATTCCAAGAGGCAAGCCGTGAAGCAGCGCAAGACATCGTAACTCTTAGTCCTCACGGGTCGGCCGGTGTCCCCCCGGGAGGAGTTGGGTTTCTCCCCGCTTGCGGGTTGAGCGGCTGTTCTCTGACCGCGGTAGGAGTCGCGCCGAGGCGCCCCAGGCAGTGGTCTGCACGCAGTAGATCCCTCTCGAGACCCCTGCCCTGAATGGCTAGCGCCTGACCCCAGGTGGCGCATCCTCACATCCGCACGGACATCTGAGTCGTAATTCTTTTTCGATTCAATCCATCTCTCATTGCTAGCTCTGGGCGCTGTGTGTCGTCCTTCCCTGCCCTGAATGCCCTGCCTCACTCGCTTTTGGGGTTGCGCTGTGGTGCTGCTGCCTCCGGAGTCGATCTGCGTGTATGCTGCTTGCTTGGAGACTAACGCTCCCTTGTCGCTGCGACTGCCTCTGGCTGCTGCTGCGACCGCCGACGTCTGCTGGTGGCATCTGACGCGCCTGCGCTGCTCAACCCGGGAGGGGCACTCACGGATGAGTGGGCCCCCGCGGATGCCAGGTGTGGGTCGATCGTGTCTCTCTGTGACTGTACCTGTGCTTTGCGCCTCCTCGATCCGGGGTGACCGGCCCTGGCCTCGGCTATAGGGTGATAACAGTGCTCGCCTCTGGCTAGGATGGCTTGTCTCCTGTCCTGTGAGTCCCCTTCTGCGTCACCCTTTCCTCCGCGCCCCCTGCTGCATGTGACCATTCCTCTCCGCAGGTTGTGCACTGCAACAAGGACATGTTTCCAGCGGTGTGTGCGGGCAGGGTCCGAGGGTGCGTCATGGCCCGAGGGTAGCTCTCACCCAATGCACCGCTGGGGGCGGCCGATCGCTGTGCCATACATTGCGCCCCGCGACCCGGCGGTGGCACGACGATGTTCAAAGTGGCACAGCAGGGTATCGGGGTCCCGAAACGGCCCGTAGCGTACCGTCACCAGCGCCTGAATGACGGGGGAACGAGCTAATCGCGCTCCTTCGGGACGCTGAGGACCCCCCGACGGCTGGGGCTAGCCCCCTCGGCAATGCGGGGATGGACCGGGGCTGCTGGACCTGGGGCTTGCCCCCGTGATGTGCACTCACGCCACTTTCCGCGTTCAGCGGTATAGGGGGTCGACGATGTTTACTACGGTGTCCGGTTAAAACATACAAAGACAAAGACAAAGACGACGTGCTGTCCGCCTCAATGAATGATGACAAGATCGCATGGTATGCAAACGATGGGAGCGGGGGCTTCGGCAGCCAGCAGGTCATCAGCACACTGGCCGATGGTGCACTATCAGTGTACGCAGCGGACGTGGATGGCGACGGGGACATCGACGTGCTGTCCGCCTCAATGAATGATGGCAAGATCGCTTGGTACTACAATGCGCGGTCGGCTGCACCAACTGCCTCCCCTACAAGTGAGCCCCCCCAGAACTGAACCCCCTGCAGCGTCGCCGCCACTCGGTGTCCTTGGTGTTGATGTACACCGGACGGAGTCGTACGTCGTGATTCGCGCACAAGTAGAAGATTTGCTCCAACAATGGCAGGTAGTCCACCGGTCCCACAGCTTGGCCACCTGTGTGAGGGCGCACTGGTTGTCAATCCGCACGAGTGGCGCCCCGCCGACCCGAAGGACTTGGTGCGGTGTGCTGGGTGCCACAAGGGGGTCCATGCTGGGACGGCTCGAGGGGCGTGCCGGGGGCTACAGCCCGACCACCCGCGACCTGGCCAGCTCGATGGCAGCTGGTTGTGCCCAAGATGCCTTGCTCTGCACATGGCGGCAGCCCTGGAGCTGTCCTCTCGATCAAGCGCTACCGAGGAGAGGCCGCCTGAGGTGGAACCCTACCCCGTCGTCCCGGCGGTCCAGCCAGATCACGGGGGGGAGAGCGGCGCAGGCGGAGACCTGCGCCCCGCTTCAATGCCCTCCCCCGCCACCCCTTCGCTGACGAACACCATAATCTCCGGACACGCTGCCCCTGCCCCCCTCGGGGCCGCTGGCACCACCCACTCCGGAGAGCCACTCACCACCGCACCCGCACCCGTCACCGACATCGCCACCTCCGCGCCAGCTGTCACCACCGAGACCATTGCCGCAACCTCCACTCCGGGGCCTATTGCCGCCGCCCTCGCCACCACTCCGGGCCTTGACACCACCCCCGCCCTCGCGCCTGCAACCACAACCTCTGCCAGCGGACTTGCCGCCTCTGCCACCTCTGGACTTGCGCCTGCCAGCACCGCCCCCAGGCAAGGCCTACTGCAGATCTTCTTGCGATGCCGTCCAGATGCCTCCTTGCACGCAGGCCCCGCCCCCCCCGTGCCCACATCTGGCACAAGCCTGATTGCGGCTGGGGGCACCTCCCTTGGGCCCGCCCCTACCTCCAATGCCCTACCTGCCTGCGCCGCCGCCTCCACGGACGCCACCGTAGCCGACTCTGCCCGTGCCATCCACGCCGATCCGTTTCACGCCCTCGGTGCCGCCCCCGTGCGTGCTCCCGCCGCCGCCCCCACGCCCGCGCCTGCCACGACCTCCGTGCCCACCCTCGCTGCCACCTCGGGGCCCACCCTCCGCTCAACCCCAGGACCTATCCTCGCCACCGTCTCCACGCCACTTGCCCCCGCCACCTCTGAACCTCTCCTCGACACCATCGCGGAGCCTGCTCGCCCCGCCGCCCCTGAGCTCCGCATGGCCCCTGCTCTGCGACCGAACACCGCACCCAGCGTTGCGGTTGCCCTCTTGCCTGCCCGCACAACCACCTCCCCCGAGTGTGACGCGACCGTTCCCCCCGAGCCTGTCGTGACGGTCACCTCTGAGCCTGACCATGCCGCCCTCCCCTCGCGCCCCCCCTCCCTGCCGATCCCTGGCGGGCGCTCGTGGAACCTCCCCCAGCCTTTGGGTGCCACTGGCGGGGACCCAGCGGGGAACGTCAGAGAAGCGCGGGATGATGAGCCGGTCGCGGAATGGGTGCCTCCTCCCAAGGTACCTGGGGGCACTAACAGGCTTCATGTGGCGCCCTATGATGGCCCGGACTGGGCAGGGGTTGGGTGGTACCGCGGAACAAGCCAGAGGCAACGGGCCATCCACCGGATGGAATGCTATGGGTTCCCATGCGTGCTGCAGCTGGCCACCGACGGTAACGCCATGGCAGGCACAACCCTCCCCTCCTTCGCTGCCGCAGCCGACCTCATCGATAGGGTGCGCAGCTCGACGCCTGAATCTTGCAGCCTCTTCGAACTCATCACTGGGGACTCATGGGCGTATTGGGATGTGGACGTGAAGATCCGGGAATGGGACGCGAGCAGTCGGCGCCTCGAACGGTGCCATGCCGAAGCTCTGGACAGGGCAATGGAAGCGATCTGTGAATTCTTGGGTGAGGAGTACGGTATATCTCGGCCCCACCGGGGCGACTTCTCAGTCACGCAGGCGTGCACCCCGGCCAAGAGCTCGTTCCACGTCCTCCTCAGGCGCCGGCTGGGCAGCGCTGAAGGCAGGCTGGAGTTCCAGCGTAGGCTCTCCCGGTGGGCGTCCGCCAACCCGAGCAGGAGGCTGGTGGGGCTGGACACTGCCGTGTACGGCAGGACCCAGGCGTTCAGAGCGGCTCGCTGCTGCAAGGCCCCTGGGCGGAGGAATTGGCTCGACCCAGTAGCCGACTGGGGTGAGGGCCTGAACGCATTGACCGTGTCCTTGCTGGTCACCAACGTGGACCCCTGCGCGGAAATCCTTGGGTCGCTAGAGGGAGCCCTTGCGGCCCCACCGGGTGCGCCCCCCCGGGTGGCCGTGCCCGCACTGCCAAGGCACCTTACTCCTGCACCGGTCCCCTTCTCTCGGTCGGACGAAGCGGGAGAAACCCACCCCTCCCTCCAGGCGGCGTGCGACATTGCCGCGGAGGCCGTCCGAGAATTGCCTGGGCATACTGGCGCACGGTGCAAGGGCCCTGAGGCGGCCAAGGTGCTTCCAAGCGGTGTGGTGTCGGTGTACTTCACAGGCGGTGCTGGGCGAGTGTGCTGCGCAAGGCCGGAGACAGTGCACAACAACAATAACTTCCTTGTGTGGGTGGGATTGACCGGGACGCTCCGGTATGCGTGCCTCAACGAGGGGTGCCGGGAGCTGGTGAAGCCGGAGCTCAGCAACGCTCATGGCACGGTGCACACCATGACCGGCACGAGTGCAGTAACGCCTACGCCGGAGCCCCCCACGCCCCTGGCTGCCCTCGGGCAGAATGACCCTCTTGCGCCCTCACCAGAGGCGGGGGCAAACCCTCCGGGGGCTCCTGAGACACCCGGACAGCCGCTGGTGGATTGGCCGATGTGGCGCGCGCTGCACAGCCCGGGAGACCCGACGGAGGTAGTGGCGAGGGCACGCTGTGCGGCAGCCAACCTCGACCTCACCAGAGCCCAACTGCTGTGCCTCCGGGAACAGGAATGGCTGAACGACGAAGTGATCTCCCTCTACCTCGCCGTACTTCAACATCGTGGACTTGGCCTTCCAGGCTCTCACCCCCGGGTACACTTCTTCGACGCCCTCTTTCACCGGCACGTGGTCCCCACGACCGATGGGGCGGTTGACTGTGCCATTGTCCGGCAGCGGGTGGCCACGCGCGGGCGTGGGTTTGACCGTGGATATGAAGCCGCGAAGTGCAAGGTCTTCGTCATGCCGGTCCACTTTCCGAACCACTGGGCACTCGCGGTGCTTGACCTTCGGTCGGGGATTGCCACCTACTTTGACTCAATGCCCTGCGGAGCCGAGACCCCCGAGTGCCTCGGTCACCTGTGCGCAGTGGTGCGCCAGATGCTCGTGGAGTCCGGCGCGGAGGTGGAGGCGCGGGAGTGGACTCGGGCTACCTGTACAGACGCGCCCCGCCAGATCGGGCCCTGGGACTGCGGAGTGTTCGTGCTCATGGGCGCGGAGAGGATCGCCGAGGACCTCCCACTAGACTACTCGCAGGATGATGTCCCCGCCGCTCGCATGCGCATCACGCGCGCCATCTTGGACCTGGGCACGACGCTGACTGGTGCGCCCCCTCCGGTGGAACGAGGACAGCGCGCCGGCCTTACAGGAAACCGTCCGGTGCCTCCTCCCGCGCTGGTGGACCTGACTGCCGAAGAGGAACCAGAACGGATGCCGGGCACCGAGGGACCCGCGACCGCGACCTCCCCCTCTCCACCCTCACGGCCCCCTCCGCCCCGCCCCTGTGCCCCCCTGGAAGCCACCCCCCGTCCTCTTGCCCCGGCTGGTCGACCCACCTCCACCCGCCCCCCACCAGCTGCAAAGCGCTCCCGTGTGGAGGACGCACAAGGCGCGGCGAGCGCCAGTGGCAGGCCCCAAACGCTGCCTGCGCTCCCGGGTGTGTCATCATCCCCTCCCCTGTCGGCCGAAGAGAACCCCTACGCCGCGGTCCTCGACGACATATTCGATGCGATGATGTGCGAGGACTGGAAGGCGCCGGCAGGACGGAGACGCCGCCTCTCCCCCTCGCCTTCCCCCACCTGTGGTCCCACTCTCCTCCGCCCGGCCGCCTCCGCCTCCGCCTCCGCCTCCGCCTCCGCCTCCGCCTCCGTTCTCCACCTCCGCCTCCGCTCCGCTCCGCCCGCCCCTGCTCTCCGCCCTCACTCCCTCACCTCCACCCCGCCCGACCTCCGCCTCCGCCTCTGCCTCACCCTCCACCCCTCGCCTCTGCCTTCACCTGCCTCGCCCCCCGCCTCACCCTCTCTCCACACCCACCCCTACGCACCATTCCGCTTCCGCCCCCGCCCACCGGTGCTTTTCCGCCCCTCCCCTCTTGGCCCCCCGCTCCGCTCCGCTCCTCCGCCCAGCTTGCTGCCGCCCCCCACCTAGCCCTACTCCGCCCTCCCCCGCCTCCCTTCTGGCCGCCACCCTCCTCCCCATCCGCGCTGGCCGGCCCCCCACCCCCGCGACCTCACCTCCACCTCCGCTCCGCCTGCGCATCCGCTCCACCTCCGCCCCGCCCCTCGCCTCCGCCCCCCGCCTCCACCTCCGCCTCCACCTCTGCCCCCACCGACAGCCGCCCCCCCGAAGAAGAGGAACCGGGGCAGCTCCCACTGCGCTAGACGGCTGCACAAAAAGAGCAAGACCTCTTGAGCTCTCGGTCCTCTTGTGTCGGCGAGTGTCCCCCCCGGGAGGAGATGTGTCTACCCCTTCGGGTTGAGAGGCTATTCTCTGCTTGACCGCGGTAGGAGTCGCGCCGAGGCGCCTCAGGCAGTGGTTTGCACGCAGTAGATCCCTCTCGAGACCCCTGCCCTGTATGGCTAGCGCCTGACCCCAGGCGGTGCATCCTCACATCCGCATGGACATCCGAGTCGTATATCTTTTCCGATTCAATCCATCTCTCATTGCAAGCTCTGGGCGCTGTGTGTCCTTCCCTGCCCTGAATGCCCTGCCTCACTCGCTCTTAGGGTTGCGCTGCGGTGCTGCCGCCTCTGGTGTCGATCTGCGTGTATGCTGCTTGCTTGGGGGCTGACGCTCCCTTGTCGCTGCGACTGCCTCGGGCTGCTGCTGCGACCGCCGACGTCTGCTGATGGTATCTGACGTGCCCGCGCTGCTCAACCCGGGAGGGGCGTTCACGGATGAGTGGGCCCCCGCGGATGCCAGGTGCGGGTCGTTCGTGTCTCTCTGTGACTGATCCTGTGCTTTGCGCCTCCTCGTCCCGGGGTGACCGGCCCTGGCCTCGGCTATAGGGTGATAACAGTGCTCGCCTCTGGCTTGGGTGTCTTGTCCCCTGTCCTGCGAGTCCCCTTCTGCGTCACCCTTCCCTCCGTGCCCCCTGCTGCATGTGACCATTCCTCTCCGCAGGTTGTGCACTGCAACAAGGACATGTTTCCAGCGGTGTGTGCGGGCAGGGTCCGAGGGTGCGTCATGGCCCGAGGGTAGCTCTCACCCAATGCACCACTGGGGGCGGCCGATCGCTGTGCCATACATTGCGCCCCGCGACCCGGCGGTGGCACGACGATGTTCAAAGTGGCACAGCAGGGTATCGGGGTCCCGAAACGGCCCGTAGCGTACCGTCACCAGCGCCTGAATGACGGGGGAACGAGCTAATCGCGCTCCTTCGGGTCGCTGAGGACCCCCCGACGGCTGGGGCTAGCCCCCCCTGCGGTGCGGGGATGGACTGGGGCTGCTGGACCTGGGCTTGCCCCCGTGATGTGCACTCACGCCACTATCCGCTTTTCAGCGGTATAGGGGGTCGACGATGTTTACTACGGTGTCCGGTTAAAACATACAAAGACAAAGACAAAAGGACGTGCTCTCCGCCTCACGGAATGATAACAAGATCGCGTGGTACGCAAACGATGGTAGCGGGGGCTTCGGCAGCCAGCAGATCATCAGCACGCTGGCCAGTAATCCAGTGTCAGTATACGCAGCGGACGTGGACGGCGACGGAGACATTGACGTGCTGTCCACCTCATATAATGATAACAAGATCGCTTGGTACGCAAACGATGGGAGCGGGGGCTTCAGCATCCAGCAGGTTATCAGCACATTGACTTCTAGACCAAGTTCAGTGTATGCAGCGGACATGGATGGTGACGGGGACATGGACGTGCTCTCCGCCTCACATTACAACTCGCGGACGGCTGCGCCAACCGCATCCCCGACAAGTGAGGCCCCGACCATGCCATCATCTGCTGCGGGCCGCCACGTGTCCGGGTACCACATTTTTGCTCTGAGCAGGCTTCTTGGTCTCCTTACCTTTCATCCTATTCTGGATGTGGTTTCTTCCATCGGGCCGTGTGTTGGCGGCGATGTGCATCGCATTTTGTATCAAACTGAAAACAAATGACTTTTCTCAGTGGATATGCATGCATGGTACCCAAGGTGTGAATACGGAGGTACCTTTGGTGGGTGGTACTTTGTTTGAAGAAGGATCTCCACATCTCAAACTGTATCTTTGTACAATTCTGATGGATGAAACTCAATGCATGTTGATGCGCCAAGCAAAAGTAGGCACACACATATGTATCTGCTTCCGAGCATGCCGAGATCTTCCATCAGACACACTCCCACATACAACTCTCGTGGCGACTTGCCATGGGCTGGTGGAGCTGAAGTGGGAGACTGCGGCGTGGACTTGCCATGGGCTGCCGGAGCGGAGATGGGCGACTGCGGCGTGGACTTGCCATGGGAAACTGGCACAGGCGATGGTGAGAATGGACTGCGGGTGGGACTTGCCATGCGCTGCGGGAAGCGGAAGTGCGAGACTGCGGCGTGAGACTTGCCATGGGTTGGTGGAGGCGGAAGTGTGAGACTGCGGCGTGGACTTGCCATGGGTTGAGTGGAGCGGAAGTGTGAGACTGCGGTGTGGACTTGCCATAGGTTGCCGGAGCGGTGGGAGTGCGGCGATGGACTTGCCATGAAGTGCTGGAGCGAAAGTGTGAGACTGGCGCGTGGACTTGCCATGGGAGCGCTGGAGCGATAGTGTTTGACTGTGGCGGCAACTTGCCATGGGCTGCCGGACGGAGTGGGAGACTGCGGCGTGAGACTTGCCATATGGGCTGCCGGAGCGACAGTGGGGAGGCTGCCGGCGTGAGCACCATGGGTTGAGGTGGAGCGGAGAGGTGTGAGACTGCGGCGTGGACTTACACCATGGGTTGGTGGAGCGGAAGGAAGTGTGAGACTGCGGCGTGGACTTGCCATGGGTTGGTGGAGCGGAAGTGTGAGACTGCGGTGTGGACTTGCCATGGGTGACGTCGGAGGCGGAAGTGGGAGATTGCCGGCGTGGACTTGCCATGGACTCTTTGGAAGCGGAAGTGTGAGACTGCGGCGATGGCTGCCATGGGCTCTTGGAGCGATAGTGTTTGACTGTGGCGGCAACTTGCCATGGGCTGCCGGAGCGGAAGTGGGAGACTGCGGCGTGGACTTGCCATGGGCTGCCGGAGAGCGGAAGGTGGGGAGACTGCGGCGTGGACTTGCCATGGGCTGAGTCAGGAGGCGGGAGATTGCGGTGGAGGCTTGCCATGGGCTGGTGGATTGAAAGTATGAGACTGCGGCGGAGACTTGTCATGGGTTGCTGGAGCGGAAAGTATGAGACTGCGCCGTGTATGGGCTGACTAAATGCCTCTCCCCTCCAGGCATGGTTACAGGGCGGCGCATGCCCTCTCCCCACCTGGCATGGCTATAGGGCAGCGCAAGGCCTCTCCCCACCAGGCATGGCTACAGGGCGGGGCAAAGCCTCTCCCCATCAGACATGGTTATAGGGCGGCGCATGGCCTTTCCCCACCAGACATGGTTACAAGGCGGCGCAAGACCTCTCTTCATCGGACAAGCATAATTACGAGGCGGCGCAAGGCCTCTCCCCATCGCATGCTTGGTTACTGGTGGCGCATGGCCTCTCCCCATCGCATGGTTACGGGCGGCGCAAGGCCTCTCCCCACTAGGCATGCTTACAGGGTGGCGCATGGCCTCTCCCCATCAGGCATGGTTACTGGGCGGCGCAAGGCCTCTCCCCATCAGACATGCATGGTTTTAGGGTGGCGCATGACCTCTCTTCACGAGGCATGCATAGTTACTGGGCGGCGCAAGGCCTCTCCCCACCAGGCATGCTCGATTACAGGGCGCCGCATGGGAAAAATAATTAATATAGAATAAGTCTTCATAAATTTACAATAACCCGTTTTCATCGTTAATTTAGAATAAGTTTTCTTGATGTCATCCGGCTATGACCGGTGGTCCTTTTCACGACTCGTGTTCAAATAATGTGCACACAGGTCAAACGCTCTCGTTCCCGCTGGTGCCATCATGAGGAAGCCTCCAAAAAGCTTTAAGAAGGTTTGTCTCGCTTGTGATAATGGTGGGCGCCGTTGTAATAGACACTCACGGCGTGTCCTGCTTGGAAAAAAGGCCCCTGTACTTCTTCTAGATCCTAAACCCTTTGACTTGCCTTTTACCGCTGCACGCGACCGGCAAGCATCTTTGAAACTTCCGAGTTTCAAAGATGCGTTTTGTATTTTGGGTGCACCCTACTTTTACAAAACGGCCGAGCGCTTCCCGTTTGTGCGGGATATTCACATTTATTCCATGGAATATTTCATATGGATTAACACACATAAGCACGAAGGCATCGGCCACGCATCTTTGAAACTAACGAGTTTCAAAGATGCGTTTTTTGTCATTTGGGTGCGCATACCCAAATAACAAATCAGCCGAGCGCTTCCCGTTGGCGTGGGGTATCCAACGCTTGAATGTTGAATATTCATTGTAATATGAGTTAGCAAGCGAGGTTGCAAAGGCATCGGGACAGAATCTACGAAACTGTCCTATGCCTTTGCCTTTGGGTTTGGGTTCGAAGGTGACACCCAAACCCAAAGATGCCAAACAGCCGAGGGCTTCCCGTGCGTCCTAACGCACGAAACTTGGCACGAATACTGCCATGGTACATATATTTAAGTTACCAGAAGCTCAAGGCTTCAAGTTACTTGTGCGCGAAACGCGCAATCTATTTCTAAGGCAGATGTTTTGGGTTTGGGTTCGAACGTGCACCCAAACCCAAAGATGCCAAACAGCCGAGGGCTTCCCGTGCGTCCTAGAGCACGAAACTTGGCACGAATACTGCCAAGATACATATATTTAAGTTACCAGAAGCTCAAGGCTTCAAGTTACTTGTGCGCGAAACGCGCAATCTATTTCTAAGGCAGATGTTTTGGGTTTGGGTTCGAACGTGACACCCAAACCCAAAGATGCCAAACAGCCGAGGGCTTCCCGTGCGTCCTAACGCACGAAACTTGGCGCGAATACTACCATGGTACATATATTTAAGTTACCAGAAGCTCAAGGCTTCAAGTTACTTGTGCGCGAAACGCGCAATCTATTTCTAAGGCAGATGTTTTGGGTTTGGGTTCGAACGTGACACCCAAACCCAAAGATGCCAAACAGCCGAGGGCTTCCCGTGCGTCCTAGAGCACGAAACTTGGCACGAATACTGCCAAGATACATATCTTTAAGTTACCAGAAGCTCAAGGCTTCAAGTTACTTGTGCGCGAAACGCGCAATCTATTTCTAAGGCAGATGCTTTGGGTTTGGGTTCGAACGTGCACCCAAACCCAAAGATGCCAAACAGCCGAGGGCTTCCCGTGCGTCCTAGAGCACGAAACTTGGCACGAATACTACCATGGTACATATATTTAAGTTACCAGAAGCTCAAGGCTTCAAGTTACTTGTGCGCGAAACGCGCAATCTATTTCTAAGGCAGATGTTTTGGGTTTGGGTTCGAACGTGACACCCAAACCCAAAGATGCCAAACAGCCGAGGGCTTCCCGTGCGTCCTAACGCACGAAACTTGGCACACATACTGCCAAGATACATATCTTTCAGTAACTTGAAGCTCAAGGCTTCAAGTTACTTACTTTTTTTCAAGCAGAACACGCCGTGAGTGTCTATTGTGGCAAAGATGGCAAATAATAAAAGTCATTATGCGTAAAGAGTCGTTATTCACGGCCGTGACTTTTAGATTCACGGCCGTGAATCTTTCCGAATGGAACCAAAAACCGTTCGATTTTAATCGAACGGTTTTTGGTTCCATTCGGACATATGGACATCACGGCAAGACAACTCTTCAGTGTAATATTTCGCATGGCATCAGGCATGGGGATAGCTCAACAGGTGACACAGTACAGCGTCAGGGATGCATACACCGGTCATAGCCGGATGACATAAAGAAAACTTATTCTAAATTAACGATGAAAATGGGTTATTCTAACATTATGAAAAAATATTCTAAATTAAATAGCCTACGGGGCATGGCCTCTCCCCACCTGACATGGTTACAGGGCGGCGCAAGGCCTCTTCCCAACATACATGGTTACAGGGCGGCGCAAGACCTCTCTTCACCGGGCATGCATGGTTACAGGCGGCGCAAGGCCTCTCCCCACTAGACATGGTTACGGCGCAAGGCCTTACACCACCAGACATGGTTACAGGGCGGCGTATGGCCCGTGTCTCCACCAGACATTGATGGTTACAGGGCGGCGCAAGGCCTCTCTCCACCAGGCATGGTCACAGGGCGGCGCATCGCCTCTCCCCATCAGGCATGGTTATAGCGCAGCGCAAGGCCTCTCTTCAGGAAGCATGCATGGTTACAGGGCGGCGCAAGGCCTCTCCCCACCAGGCATGGTTACTGGGCAGCGCATGGCCTCTCCCCACCAGGCATGGCTACAGGGCGGCGCAAGGCCTCTCCGCCGGGGCATGGTTCGGGCGGCGCATGGCCTCTCCCGCCAGGCATGGTTACCGGGCGGCGCATGGCCTCTCCCCGCCAGGCATGGTTACAGGGCGGCGCAAGGCCTCTCCCCAACAGACATGGTTACAAGGCGGCGCATGGCTTCTTTTCACCAGGCAAAAAGAAAAAAAGAAAAAATGTAACATACTCCTACCGGAGACGTGATATTATTAGGTGCTCAGCAGTCAAGCCTGCCCCTCTGCCCTAACTGCTATTACCCAGTCCAGTGCACTAGAGAGTTTAGCCCTTGAGTTCTGCTAGGTGGTCAATGCCATGCTAACAGCATCTAGTCTGCAGCCATTCCTCATAACGGGAGGCTGCAGGATGAGGGCCTACGCCGGCAGGTCAAAGATGAAACCTAGTTTAGCACCCACCTAGCAGAAAAGGTGGATGCAAGAACCCCCGACTAGTGGAGCACGAACAACAACGAACACGCTCCCAATCGGAGATTCAACTAGGGCGCCTATCCAAAGATACAGGCAGGTCAATGAGCTGACGTGTAATCACTGTCAGCCCCAGGGTTACCACTGTTTGTGAATGGGCAATTTACAGTCAGGTTCTAGGATGTTCTGACAGAGTATTGTGGTCTGTTGCTGCCACTTCCAGAATCCACGCCGCTGTCGCCGCTGAAAAACCCCCGGATGCGTCGTGGTGTGGGGGACGAAAAGCGGTGTCCGGCCGTTTGCTCAGCTCTCGCGAGTGGCCACCTGTGATGGCTCTTGACTAACACAAGCAAGGCCAAGCAGTGCGTTCAGTGCAACACACTAGGGAAGTACGCATCGGCGTTGGATCCTAAATGCACGAGTCGTGCACGTCAGTGTCCAAGCCGTCCGCCTCGTGCCAAGGGTCCTCGTACTCGAGGTCGGCAATGTCCTCGTCCTCATGGCTACCAGGCTGCTCTGCTGCCTTCCCCTTTTTGCTGATTCGCGGCGGGCTTGGCGGCACCGATGGCGGCTTTCCGCTGCGCTTCTCACCAGGAGAGGGCGGTTGCTCTGCTGTCGATGTCCGCACGACGTCGCTGAAACTGCTGAAGTCGCTGACTGCTCCGCTGCCAGATGGCGGCGCAGCCAGACTGAAGTCTGTGGGCTGCACTTGCCCAGAGACTTTACCAAACGTGAATTTACCGCCTGGCACCACGGTTGGCATAGGGGAGCTGGTCGTGAAAAAACCCGTAGCTGCTGGCGGATGGTTCCGCTCCTCAGCTCTTCCCCTCGCCTTATGCCTCTGCGAGCTGCGTCGTTGCGTTCTGGCGCTGGGCCCCTGCGTGTGGGCGGTGCCTTGCGCGGATGGAGGAGGCGGAAAAGTCGATGTAGTCGCCAAGCCCGTCACGGTTTTGCTAGCCCGTTGAAATGCGGGAAAGCAAACCGTTGCTGCCGTCGCCACTGCACGAGTGGCGTGCAGAGCCAAGTATGTCAGGTTCTGCTGAGGCGTGAGCGCGATGGTCTCGTCGTCACCGATGCACTCAGGCAGGGGTGCCCCTTGCCTTCGTGCAAGCCGTTGGGCTCTCAGCGCAGCCTGAGCCGTGCTGATGAGCAACTCCAAGCTCATTTCCGCAGCTTCGTGTTGCGGACTGGTCGCTAGTCCGCTCGATGCCGGCTTTCGCCCCCCCATATCGTGAAAGCGCGCTTTAACACAAAATTCCTGCGTTAAATTTCAATAATATCTTCCCTTTATCCATTTTATCGCCTGAAATTTATCATAAAATTTTTCGTGCAAGCAGCGTCTCGCAGCCGTCAACTCCGCTGTCAATAGCTCCACCAGGCATGCATGAGGGTGCATGAGGGAAACACGCGGTGCCGTGTCCATAGGGCCTTCTCTCTCAGACAGGCGCTTGCGGGCGGAGCGCAGAGGACGAGCGAGGTGCAAGCCCGCTAGTGATACCGGTTCCACTGTGGTGACCATGTTGATATGACTACACTCCATCCAGCGTCGCCTCTTACTTGTTGAATCAGTTGATTTGGTCTGGCACGAGTGACCTGGTGAGTGGGGGTGTTATGCACTTGTCAGTTGCTCCGACTACGGCAGCGCCGTCCACGGCTGCACCAACAATCGCACCCACAACAGGTATGATTTTGCGCCCATACATGTAGGGAAGCTACGTATTGCCGCAAAAAATGTCCATTGGGAAGCAGGCACCGATGGCAGCCGATGAAAAGGCGCAAGGCCTTTCACCACCAGACATGGTTACAGGGCGGCGTATGGCCCGTCTCTCCACCAGGCATGGATGGTTACAGGGCGGCGCAAGGCCTCTCTCCACCAGGCATGGTTACAGGGCGGCGCATGGCCTCTCCCCATCAGGCATGGTCATAGCGCGGCGGACTCTTCACGAAGCATGCATGGTTACGGGGGCGGCGCAGGCCTCTCCCATCGCATGGTTCTTGGGCGGCGCATGGCCTCTCCCACGGGCATGGTTACGGGCGGCGCAAGGCCTCTCCCCGCCAGGCATGGTTACTGGGCGGCGCATGGCCTCTCCCCACCAGGCATGGTTACAGGGCGGCGCAAGGCCTCTCCCCAACAGACATGGTTACAAGGCGGCGCATGGCTTCTTTTCACCAGGCATGCATGAGGGTGCATGAGGGAAACACGCGGTGCCGTGTCCATAGGGCCTTCTCTCTCAGACAGGCGCGTGCGGGCGGAGCGCAGAGGACGAGCGAGGTGCAAGCCCGCTAGTGATACCGGTTCCACTGTGGTGACCATGTTGATATGACTACACTCCATCCATCGTCGCCTCTTACTTGTTGAATCAGTTGATTTGGTCTGGCACGAGTGACCTGGTGAGTGGGGGTGTTATGCACTTGTCAGTTGCTCCGACTACGGCAGCGCCGTCCACGGCTGCACCAACAATCGCACCCACAACAGGTATGATTTTGCGCCCATACATGTAGGGAAGCTACGTATTGCCGCAAAAAATGACCATTGGGAAGCAGGCACCGATGGCAGCCGATGAAAAGGCGCAAGGCCTTTCACCACCAGACATGGTTACAGGGCGGCGTATGGCCCGTCTCTCCACCAGGCATGGATGGTTACAGGGCGGCGCAAGGCCTCTCTCCACCAGGCATGGTTACAGGGCGGCGCATGGCCTCTCCCCATCAGGCATGGTTATAGCGCGGCTGCAAGGCCTCTCTTCACGAAGCATGCATGGTTACGGGGCGGGGCGCAGGAGCCTCTCCCCACACAGGGCATAGTTCTTGGGCGGCGCATGGCCTCTCCCCACCGGGCATGGTTACGGGGCGGGCGCAAGACCTCTCCCCGCCAGGCATGGTTACTGGGCGGCGCATGGCCTCTCCCCACCAGGCATGGTTACAGGGCGGCGCAAGGCCTCTCCCCAACAGACATGGTTACAAGGCGGCGCATGGCTTCTTTTCACCAGGCATGCATGAGGGTGCATGAGGGAAACACGCGGTGCCGTGTCCATAGGGCCTTCTCTCTCAGACAGGCGCGTGCGGGCGGAGCGCAGAGGACGAGCGAGGTGCAAGCCCGCTAGTGATACTGGTTCCACTGTGGTGACCATGTTGATATGACGACACTCCATCCAGCGTCGCCTCTTACTTGTTGAATCAGTTGATTTGGTCTGGCACGAGTGACCTGGTGAGTGGGGGTGTTATGCACTTGTCAGTTGCTCCGACTACGGCAGCGCCGTCCACGGCTGCACCAACAATCGCCCCCACAACAGGTATGATTTTGCGCCCATACATGTGTAGGGAAGCTACGTATTGCCGCAAAAAATGACCATTGGGAAGCAGGCACCGATGGCAGCCGATAAAAAGGCGGGTGTGGGCATGGGAATATTATGGGGGAGGCTAGCTAGTTGTTTACTGCCAGATTGCGGTGGAGGCTTGCCATTGCGGCGGAGGCTTGCCATGGCCTGCCCGAGCGAAAGTGTGAGACTGCGGGGGAGACCTGCCATGGGTTGCCTGAGTGTTATTTCGTATGACCTGTGCAATTCCAACAGTGTTTGGTAGCACGTAAAAAACTTTACCATTCGCGAGTATAAAGGGAATATGGATTTCTCTGCTTCGTTCTAACTTTGCCTTTCCAGTCAGAATAACATATTGCGGCGTGAACTTGCCATGTGCTGCTGGAGCGACAGTGTGAGACTGCGGCGGCGACTTGCCATGGGCTGCTGGAGCGACAGTGGAGCGACAGTGTGAGACTGTAGCGTGACTGCCATGGGTCACTGAGCGAAAGGGATGAGATCATGGCGTGGACTTGCTAAGTGGTTGTCGGAGCAAACGTGAGAGACTGCGGCGAGATTTGCCAAGGGTCGGCTGGAGCGATAGTGTGAGATCAAGGGCGGAGACTTGCCAAGGCTGCTGGAGCGATAGTGTGAGAATGCGCGTGGACTGCCATGGGCCGCCGGAGTGATAGTGTGAGACTAAGGGCGTGGGACTTGCCATGGGCCGCTAGAGCGAAAGGTAGAGATCGCGGCGGGAGATTCTGCTGTGGGCCGCCGGAGCGAGAGTGTGAGACTGCGGCGGAGACATGCCATGGCCGCTGGAGCGGGGAAGTGGGAGATCATGGCGTGACTGCTACATGGGCCGCCGGAGCGAGCGCGTGAGACCGCGGGGCGTGACTTGCTAAGCGGTTGCCGGGAGCGACAAAGGTGAGAATGCGGGGCGTGGGACTTGCCAGTGGGCTGCCGGATGCGGAAGTGGGAGACTGCGGGCGGACTCTGCCATGGTCGCTAGATGAAGTGTGAGAGGCCAAGACTGCTATGGCTGGTTGGAGCGAAAGGTTGAGACTGCGCGTGGACTAGGCCATGGGCTGGGAGCGATAAGCAGTGAGACCGGCAGCCGTGGGACTTGCCATGGGTTGCCGGAGCGAAAGTGGGAGACCGCGGCGGCGACTTGCCATGGGCCGCTGGAGCGGGGTGTGAGACTGCAGCGGAGACTTGCCATGGGTTGCTGGAGTGTCAGTGTGAGACTGCGGCGTGGATTTGCCATTGGCGGTTGGAGGGAAAGTGTGAGACTGTGGAGGCGACTTGCCATGCATTGCAGAAGCGAAAGTGAAAGAATGTGGCGGCGACTTGCCGTAGGCTGCCGCAGCGAAATTTTGAGACTGTAACGGCGTGGACTTACTTGCCATGGGTTAGCTAAGCAATTAAGTGTGAGACTACGGTGAAATTTGCCATGGGTTGCCCGAGCGAAAGTGTGAGACTGCAGCGGAAACTTGCCATGGGCGGCTGGAGTGAAAGTGTGAGACTG
>LGRX02004095.1:0-40037 GCA_001247695.2 Cymbomonas tetramitiformis | reverse complement strand
ATATGATTATATATTATTATATATACTACATATACACACATATTTCATAGCATATATATACACACACATATCTATATCCATATCCATAATATGCATAATATATATATATATGTCGTATAGTATATATTTCGTAATTTCGTAATTATACATAATATATATAATTATATAATTATATAATAATATATTATATTATAATATATATATATTATTATAATATATATATATATATATATAATATAATATATATCTTATCCCCATATAATTATATTTAGGATATATAGTATATAGTATATAGTAGTATATAGTAGTATATATACTATATACTATATACTATACAGTAGTATTTTTAGCACTTTTTTAATTAATTTATTATAGCTGAAAAAAACACATGGTTAAAAATAATGTTGGAAATTAAATAATGTTCCATCCCCGACGTATGTATAAAGGTAAAGATAAATTATGAATTATTTAATTTTCCACGACTGACACCAAGGTGATAAAGATAATGATAAAGTATAAACTATTAAATCCCCACGATTCCCAAGCAGGTGATAAAGCTAAAGAAAAAAAATATAAATAATTCGACTCATCCGTCCGACGGGGAAACTGACAATTTGCCTCACCGTGCTGTTATATTTCGCCCTCACCACGCATACGGAGTTACAGGCTGACTTCGTTGTTTTGATTATGTCTGCCTTTGCAGGGAAGTGCATTATCTGCAAGCAGCTAGAGCTCGTTGCTGAGGCTCTCGGTTCCCGCCTTTCGTTCACGTAGGGCGCACTGTATGTACACTAATAATATTGAGTATCGATGCATATTGTACTACGATATATTTAAAGTGATGATTTGTTATGTTGAAGTTAATAACATGATGTGCTATGGATATGATTATGTGGAAATAAACAGCCGTTAATACCATGATCTGCTGCATGAATATGATTATCGGCAGTTAATTTCATGATCTGCTGCGAATATCATTATCGACTGTGCCACAGATCGGATCATTCGTTATTATTAATTCACTATCTGCTGACTGTATGTTGTGAATAACAGTATTTGTACGAATACATAACCGTAATTTTGCTTATCATAATATCGTATGCATCTCACCGCATTATTTCATCTCACCGCATTATTTCAGCGAACCAGCGAACCAGCGAACCAGCGAACCAGTTTGGGCGTGTATGGGGCTACATTTTGAGCTATCAAACGTAGGCATACAGCCAGTTTTGCGTTGAAAAGAATACACGCAGTAAACGGTAGAGATTGATAATACGACGAAAGGAAATGTTTAAAATAAATATTGTTTCATGGCGTTCATGTGCTTGATAGATGATAAAATAATCTTTTAAATTAATTGCTTCGTGGGATTGTACATCGTGTTAAATAAAAAATAAAAAAACTTTAATTAAATAATTCGAGATCGCGAAAAAGTTTAACACTCTTAATTCTTTATCACCTGACCTCAGATACAATAAAAAGTGATAAAAATACCACTGTATACTATATAGTATAAAAGTATTGACAACGCGTATGCGAAGTTCGTTACTTTGCTGACATGACCTCACCCCCCTAGTCATTTTTGTACAAAATGTCGTGGATGGGCGGCAGGATTCGATGAACCCGAAAAGTGACTCCACTATATCGTGAATCGGGATTGACGATATCGTGGAGTCACTTCACTAGGTTTTGTACAAAAACCACTAGGTTTCGTCCTGCCCCCATGTCAACCCCCGATGTGGATTAAAATGAGATGTCTACACCCGATGTGAAACGTTTAGGCGTGTCACCCCGATGTAGATTAAACCAAATGTCGGCCCCCGATGTAGATTAAAATGAGATGTCCGCCCCCGATGTGGATTAAAATCAAATGTCCGCCCCAATGTGGATTAAAGTGAAGTGTCCGCCCCGATGTGGATTAAAATGAGATGTCGGCCCCCGATGTGGATTAAAATGAAATGTCAGCCCCCGATGTAAACTTATCCCATATATATCCAGCATATAGCTTTCTTACACGTGTGCATATCTCCTACATTCCAGCCAATCACGTGCGTACATTTGGTGATTTGGATAAGATTCTTCAGTTTTCTTAAGTTTCCTTAAGTGGCATTGGGTATGGAAGTTATAGGGTTAAACCGGGTTTTGCCATGTGGACAATATCCTCCTACCAAGAAGCTTCCACGTACTTACATTTTCTTAAGTTTGTTGAGTTAAGTATAATTCTTAAGTATACTGCAAGGCTCTATATCGATATTTCCGATAACCGATACTATCGATATATCGTATTTATCGCCGATTATCGGATTGCAATGTCTAACTATCGATTGTGCAGGTTTTGGTGTTCCATATTTAATTTATAACAAAATACATATAAATGTCCAAGTAATCGATTATTTATCGATTGTGCCGATTATCGATACCGTTTTTCGGATATCGGATTGTATCGATACCGAAAAACCAAACCGATATAGAGCCCTGGTATACTGTCGGCCAATAGCTAACTGCCCCGATTTAAATATGCATAGTCTGGGTTTATATCGAAAACTTAAGAAAACTTAAGAAAACTTAAGAAAACTTAAGAAAGTACTTGCAGAAGTGGTTGGGTGTGTACCTATTGTTATCGATTGATATCGCAGTGGCACCTATTGTTATCGATTGATATCGTAGTTGCACCTATTGTTATCGATCGATATTGCAACTGCACCTATTGTATTGATTGATATCGCAGTTGCACCTATTGTTATCGATCGATATCAAATCTTGGATATTGAAAAACTATCAATACGGCTTAAAACTTTCGATACCGCTCCTTGGATCCGGCGCCGGTGGATTGTCTGCCGGTGTCGGTGGCATCGCGGGAGCCGGTGCTGGATCTGGTACAGAAGAAGACGCCGGTACCTGGCCGGACACCGCAGAAGAAGCCGGCGCGCCTGGTACTGAGGGTAATAAGCCAACCCATCGAAACGCGTTAGTATGGCTTGGCGTCCATGGTGGCGCAATTGCCGCGAGGTTTCCAGATAACCGGCTGAGGATAATGTTGCTGAACATGCTGATGGAAATTATGCATGTACTCTGAGACCTCCTGCGTCATTCGGGCTTGAACATGATTCTGAACGGTGTGGTCCGCCACTAAGATCGTCACAACGGAAGGCGCTATTACCGAGGGGATATTTGGCGATTTGTTCCATCCGCCGATCTGCTCGCCTCTGTTGATGTAACTCCCATCGCTGATGGCGTCTCTCGCGGCGTGAAGGCTGATTCACAGAGGCTTGACCATGTGGTAAGTTTCTGATACTTGGAATCCGGTTGAGTGTAACTGCCCAAGATACTGAAGTGAATGGTAGTTGGTCAGAGACTCGGGGAAAGGCTGGGTGGTTGATAAGCGGCGAGGCCCATGATGGCTCGTCCCAACAAAGTGATAGGGTGCGGGTGGGAGTTTTGCTGCTCGGTGGCTACATATTGAGATGGATAATGGACATCTGAGACTGACTAACTGAACTGACTGGCTGCTCCGTAATCGCCGAAGTTAGTGAGGAAGTCAAGGTTCTGGACTCGCAGTTATTCTTGGACTCGAGCGTATCCGTAGCCGTATCCATAGCTGCATCCGTGGTCGCCTGCGTCAAACAAAGCGTCAGCGAAGTTGCCTCGCTTTTCGTCTCGGACTCCTGTGTCACCGTTCACGTTGCGATACTCCGTATCCGTATCGGTAAGCGAAGTCAAAGCGGGTCTCCGCAGCAGTCATGCATAGATTGTATGTGGCGTGAGCCATCTGTCAAGCCGGAGCCATCTGCCCGCGCTCCCCGCTGCCCGCCCCACCTCCCCGTTGTGCGTTGACCGTGTAGTTGGATGCATTGAGAATGATTGGGCTTCGCCAGCGATCCTATGATGGAACTGATATGCCATTTGATGTCCTCCCCGCTGCCTCCTCCTCCCCATTCTTTGTCAGGGTGCGGAGCCAAAGCAGGAGTCTCACCATGACGGCGTCGCCGCCAATCCATCACGTCAGAGCGTGAGAATTGAGGGGGTTGACGGGGATGATGCGCCAGAGGTGGATGGTGAGGTGCCGGAGTTGCGCGGCTGTCGCGCTCAGAGGCCTCTTATATTTCTCGCAGCACCGTTGAGGAAGGCGTCCTGGCATACGCCGCTGGTCTGGCAGAAGCAGCTCCAGTTGGAACAGGCTGGGACGCGGTCTCGCGGAATGGTGTCGGCAGCTGCCCGCGCGGCGATGCCATCACTGTTGCGCCTGACCAGGTACAGTATACGGTGTATTCATCCTCGAGGCTGACGGTGGACTCCTTTGGCGAGGTGGTGGTACACTGTGGACTCTTGTCTCGGCCCAGCGATGGACTTCTTCTGCCAGAGGAAGATGTACTCTCGCCGAAATGACGCATCAGTGTCGCCATCATATTCAGCCCTGCGCCCGACTGAGGAATCTTCAGCAGCCGCGGCGGCATCACTCCTGAATGGCGATTTGGCGCGGAGGTGGCATGTTCCTGGGTACAGTGACAGCTTCTTCCACCGGAGGAGTCTCAAAGGTTTGCACAGGTTCCCGGGGTGTCGCCTGGCTATGAAACTTTGTTGCGGTTGTTGAAAGCGCTGACCTATTTTTGGGTATAATAATTATGGAAGTCATTCTCACCTGCAGCGGTCGCTGCCTGCTGCGGCTTGCCAGGTGAAGGTGCATTGGACTTGTCCTTGGAGCGCCTCCCGCTCGATTCCAAAGCCACATCAGATAGAGTCCCCCTTGCCGCGCTGACGTAGGCTGACGCCCACCAGAACGTCTGGGTGTCGACGTAGGAGACGTGGGAGGTGAGCAACCTGTGTTGAGACTCTGCATGTTTTTTAGGGTTTTAGGGTTTAGGGTAGGGCTGCTGCGAAGGTTGTGGTGTAAGGTGAAAATATGACCGTTGGTGCGGTAAAATCCGTCCGATTCGGCCGTACGTAATCCCCGGAAATCTCAGAAAACTTTTGTTCCTCAACGAACAAAGTGCAGTGGAAGTGAAATAGAGCAAATAAAACACGAGTTAGAGTGATATGCTGGCTCTGGTGGATAAATCTCTGAGTATGGGTGAAAACCTGAAGATGATTTCTCAAATTTAGACGAATCATCCGGAAGCAAATCTGGAAAATCTGTCAGTATTCAGGGGTCGAGACCGATTCTAAACGTTTGAAGATACAAAAAAATGAAAAACTCGTCTTCCTGACGTGTGTTTCGTCTCGAGAGGCCTTCGAGTTCAAATTTGGTCAAATCTGAGTCTTCCTCGTGCCCGCCTGCCGGTCATCCTAATTCAAAATGTCGAGATCGGTAAGGACCCGGGTGTCGGGGCCAGTTTCCAAACGTAAAAAGATTCTCAAAGAAAGCCTGAAACTTTTTCAAAGAAAGTCTGAAACTTTTTCATATGCGTTAAAACGGGATCCGAGGTCCTCTTTTTCTAATCTGGCTATTTTGCTATTTTTCACCCTTAAGCCGTGGCCTGTGTCTGTCCATCCCGGCCAGATCTGCCTCTGTGGCGACTTCATCTCTGACCTTTTGACATATTCACTGTGCAGACATGTGGATAAAGTATCTGTGAGCATGCAGAAAGAAAGGGAGAGCGAAAGGTGCGACAAAGAAGGCTGTAGAGCAATACCACTCCAAGTGACGCTTGTTGAAGTCAAACTTGACCACGCAGACACCAGAGCTAATCTTGGCCAGAGGCTGGTTGTAGGCTTCGATCTTCGGGCACAGGTCCGTTTTTTGGCAAATTCATTTGCAGCGTGTACAAAGTTTGCATTGTTCTAGATACCCATTTGAACAAGGCTACAATAGTACAATTGCAGTATATCTTTATGTCGGGAAAGATTACCCCTAAACGGCGGACGGAATTTTTGGTATTTGAAAATTGCACGTTTCTCGCGATAACTACGTGAATTCTTGTCTGAATGCATTTTTGAAAATAGTGTCGGAAAGGTCCGTTCAAGGCGGGTTGCATGATGGCGTTCAAATTTGATGACACGGAGTATCCACGACGTGAATTTCAACGAAACTTTTAACTCCTATGCTAGTATTTACCCCGGAAACGGGGTAAGATTAATTGACACATTCCTTGAATTTTAGCCCCATAATACCCCTCTAGGGACCCCCAATGGCCTTGGTGGGTATGTCGAATGGACCGCATGAGAGCCACCGCCATATATATATAGGGTCTTTCAGCAGACACCATGGTATGACAAAGTTCGAATGGTATGTCGACCAAAGTGGTAATGAAACCCATGCTAGCATAGAATGGAGTCGCGTGTTGTTTTGACAGTTGAAGCCCTAATTCTGACCCTAGACCTCAAGTAACAATCTCACCAAGTACTATACATGTTGTTAGGGCTACTTGTTACCGTTAGGGTGATGTAACACTATGTTATGACTGCCTTACGCGTGCCGCGTCATTTTGTAGTTGAAATCGCGTACGTCTCGGTAAATACTTCGAGCATTGAAATGATTTAGCTGCGATCGAGTAAATGGTTGCATGCGGCTGATTGAGAGCTTTTCAGAACTGTCTTCAAAAGCGAATTTGACTAATTTCCCGCTGAGGAAATCAAGTTTGAGTGTCTGTTCTGATATCGGAACAGTTCGCCGTTTAGGGGTTAACCAATATTTTAACAGGGTGGGACAGAGCTCTTCCAAAATAATTACATTCTCTCGGCTACAATTCGTGTCTTATACTTTATAAGGGCGCGCCTCCCAAATCTCTGATGAATCTAGTATTTTCAGGTCAGCATCAATCACGCTCTACCACCTATACAAATCCTAATCAGGGGATCAGCAAATTAATTGCCCTCTAGCTTATCTAGTTGCATTTTGCCCTTTTCCTTTGAGGGGCCAATTCTGCTTCGGCATCACTGTCGATATTTCCAGACTTGTCAGATTGGCCATTCGGCTCGGATACGGGTTTCGCACCTCGGATTCGAGGACAGCTAGAGTCGGCCCCAGATTTCTACCCATGGATTGGCTGGCCATCATTCTGAACAGGCACCAGTGATGTGCCCTTTGGCACCCAGGTTGGTTCATCATTCGCATCTATGTTCAGTTGTAGGCCCTGTCTCTTCTTCTCACGAGCCTCGGCTTGTTCATCCGGATCGCCAGCTACCAGATCATCGAACTCGCTGACGTCATCTTCAGAGTCATAATCGACTGGGGTGGCATACTCTCATTCAGGGCTTGACTCACCAGTGTTATTCTTGATGTCAGCAGTATCAGTGTCGTCAATGTCATCTGTATCTGACAGATTATCATTACTCCAGGCTACAGCTCCTTCGTCAGAATGATCACTGGTCGTAGGCGTCGTTTTCTTCGGACGACGAGTCGGCAGGGAATTCCGCGATAATCATCTATCCCCATTTTGGTAATATAGGCGCCACTGATAGTAGGAAGGGAGAATGGCGCTACTGGCTTTTTCGCTCTCGTGGCGTCTTCCAGAAACCATCCACCACCTCTCTCATGGCTACTGCCCGACGGTCCGGTCCTATGACAAGGACCGTAGTGAATTCGGGCTAGCAAGTGCGTTTTTTAGATATACTTGATATATGAGTGCTTGGGCATCATTTTTAGGTGTCAGAAAGTTTATCTTGAACGTGGTTTGGGCGGTATACTCGATTTGGGCATGTCGGGAGATGGTGGAACTAGTGGGGGTAGCATCGCTTGAAATTAATTAAAATGCTCGGTCCTATCACACGGACCGGAAAAGGCGGAGCTTCGTTCACTCATCAAATGGCTTTAGAATGCATATAGCGCCCAAACCTAACATATGCGGGACCTGTTTATGATATATATCATGAGCGCTACCTTGGAAACTCATAATATGCCCACAAATATAGCTCACTAAGTCCACACATAGAAGAAATATGAGAATTCCTGAAAATCGGTGATAAAAACCCCGCACCTCTTTAACTTTGCCAATGCATACAAGTCATATCAGCCGGTCTTTCAGTTATGTAAAGCGTTCAAAAATTCATTATATATATCTGGAATAAGACTTTTACGTGCAGGATGGAAATTCTAGTATATCCTCACTCGTATTTGCGCATCAAGGGCAGATTCCCTTCCTAGAAATAAGGTGTGAAATTTAGCAAAAAGATAGGGTTTCAACCCCAAACCCAAACTTCAAGGTGTATATATTAACCAATATGTATCGAAAACGTGCACAATCTTTTGCGCATGATTGGATATTATGTTAGGGTTCAAATTGGTAGGTTGACAAGCTTGTCAGACGCCAAATTCGATTGGATAAAAATTATGAAAAGATAAGAGGTATTTATCACCGTCCTTCAAGAGTTGCAACCCAAAAATGGTAGGGTGCCTTGTACAAATGCATTGGATATAATTATGCAATATATGACGATATAAGGCACGTGGCGCATATTGGCACTAAGTTTGGGTCCTGAGGGTACTGCGATACGGAGGATGGGGTCTCCGACCGTCAAGAGAACGCCCCAAAAAATCCCGAAGCTCCGGTCCTTGTGATAGGACCGGACGCGATCGTTCCGGTCCTATGACAAGGACCGTCGGGCAGTAGCCACTCACGTTTCCAGCGGCATAGCGCTCCAGACGTTATGCCACTAATATGCAGTCAGGATGTTTCAAACTTACTGACAGTATTTCCGGCAAACGCAGTCAATGGCTCTGGGGTTCCCTTCCGTACCCAGCTCCATGTAGTTGCTCCACTGGGTAGACGTACAACCTGCCAGTTGAACGGCTGAGATGTACTTATGACCCCTGGACGCAAAATGCGGTACATCACAGGCCGCCGATCAACATAATTCCCGTGTGGAGACCGAACTCACCCTGAAGCGCACCAATCACTCAACCGGCGGTGTTTAGCCAAACATGGCCAAATTCAGTAGTGGATTAAAACGTGGATGGGTCCACGACCTTGCAGGATACAGCCGGTATCCCTCGGAAGTGAATATCGTATTAGTCAGAAGGTTACGGTTTCGAACGGATAGCTTGAGAGTGAATAATCAAACAGATAATGAATGCTAGAAACCTAACGAGCCCGCTCGGCTCGAACCGTACAGTAATCGTAATCCTACTTAGATCATAGGTCCTATACTGCGGTCACTACCTCTGGACGGTTTTCTAAATCTAGGGGCTATGTGGCCTGCCTATCAGGGCTGCCTACTACTCAGATTTCAGCATTTAGCGCCCCCACCATCCACCATACCACTAATCGATGACGGCAATCAAATCGCGGCGCCAACCTACCAAGCGGCAAGCCGCTAATACCCGCGCTGGTGCCGCCTAGCTCGCCCATCGCGGTTATCCCCTCGCATGTTCGGAGTTGCAAATCAAGGTCTTGATTACACCAAGGGCCATTTTCACAAAAGTTTCAAAAACCTTTTATTTGATAAATAGGTCGCTCAAAGTGATATGAACGTGTTGAGCATGGCACTTCAGGGATCAAATTGATCACGTTATGGAAACGTTATAGCCGGTACCGCTCAATTGCCGCACATACTTAACGCTTATAGCGAACGATACTTAAAATTGCCCATACCTCGAGGTCTAGCTAGGAACTCGGAACCTTTGTGAAAATGGCCCTTGGTGTAACCAAGACCTTGAAATTCGATTGATACACACACAATCTCACGCTTGGGTGTTCCTTCCATTCGTGGGGCATAATAGTGGGAGTGGCGTGCGTGCGTGCCCCTTACAGTGATTTCACTAGCCTGCACAGCAGAGTTACTGCACTCCCAGGCGGCATGGTCCTTATTATCGGCATAAATGTTTTGTTATTCCAGACCGTGATAGAGAGACAAATATCACTGATGGTAGCTCGGAAAGGAAACGGCGCGACGCAGGTGAAAGTTGGACAGATCAGCAAACAAAGACACTGTAATGAAAATGCTAGGTATTTTTATTTGGGTCGGGTCGAACGGATCGGTCAGGTGACCCTACAGTCGCGGAGATGGTGACACAGTCCAAGGGGTGACACGCACTCAGAGAGGGTCGATATCTTTACGTCGATGATAAGGACAAAGCCCTGGGAATGCCGTAGTCCGAGAGGGGCATACAAGTATGCAGACATTCCCACGCATCATAACGTTGCACACACAAGTCACTCGCTATTTCAAGACACCCTATCAGCGTATGTGCGTGTGCGTTGTGCGTGTCGCGCGCGCGCGTGTGTAATACACTATAACTATACTACTGTAGCATATTTGCAGTGGAGACAGTAAGAAAATGCACAGGCTTCGAGTTTTCGGTTAGACTAAGACATCGATAATAAAAATAATGGGACCGTCTTAGTATCGGTGCACAGCAGTGACATGATGCAAATGAAAGTAATGCCGCGAAGGGTGACAGAACAGAGACACTGACTGTCATACATGGCACAAAGTCAGTGTTCGTCCTATGACAGACTGCCACCGTAGCCTCTATGTCACATCCCGTAGTCGCCCGGAAGCTTTCGTCATATGCGTAGCGAGGAACATCAGGAATATCCCAGTGGTAATGGTCCGTTATTTCTTTTTTATATAGTACGGTATATATCGTGGAGGATCGCAATCAGCATGGGTATTCGCCTGATTAGAAGCCCGACATCACAGTGCTCAACCACGATGGACGAGGCAGACATGCTGTGATTGACGTGAGCCTGGTACCCTCTCTCGTTTATTGTCGCCATAATGGGGGTTTCTGTCGTCATGCAGAAATTTGGGGTTGGTTGCAGAATTTTCGGCTGGATGCAGAATTTTCCGAGAAAAAGTGATCCGACCCCTTAGAAATACCATTTCAGTTCTTGTTCTGTCATTTTTTTCTCAGGAAAGTCTGCATCCGCCATCGCCATCGCCAACAGCATCAGCATTGCCACTCTGCCGGTACTTCAAATATCACTTCAAACGAAAGGATGATGTCGAAACGTTTCTTTTCCCCGTACGATGGGGTTATTTCCCGTACGTTGAGTATATTGATTTCACGCATTTATTTCACGTACTTATTATTTCGCGTACTTTGGGCTTATTATTTTGGCATACTCTGGGTTTCCCCGTACGTCGGCTTTATTTCGCGTACTTTGGGTCGATTTATTTCACGTACCTTGGGTTTATTATTTTTGCGTACTTTGGGTTTCCCCGTACTTTGGGTTTATTTTGCGTACTTTGGATTGTTTTATTTCACGTGTATATTGCACGTACTTGTTTCGCGTACTTTGGGTTTATTTCGCGTTTGGGTTTATTTCGCGTACTTTGGATTTATTTCGCGTACTCTGGGTTTATTATTTTCGCGTACTTTGGGTTTATCCGTACTCTGAGTTTAGTTCGCGACAAATTTTCCCTTTTCATCGCAACAAAATGTTCCTAATAGTGATTTTTTTGTTTCATGGCGACAAATTGTCCATCTGCGGGACGTTTTGTCGTGGCGACAAATTTCCCCAATGGCGACAAAAAAGCCCCTGGCGACAAAGAAACTCCCGCGTGGCGACAAATTCATCACGTTACCAGTGAGCCTTGCATTCCCTTGTTGTGCCTCGCATGTGGACCGGGCTGCTCGGGAGCCGCTGCGGGCTGCGGCGGTACATGAGCGAGCCAAGAAGGCATTGTACGGGCCAATCTGGTCCCACACTCTTGTGTCTTTTGCGATGGAGTCTTTTGGAGGTTTGGGGAAATCGGCACGTAAGTTCTTCGACAGGTGTGTACAGCGCAGGCAACGAGACCGATTGTTTCAGGAGGAGGAGGATGCAGCCTGGAGCACGCGGAGCTTTTCGAGCTATTTGGTTGCAGCGGATGGTGGTTTGCCTTGCACGGCTCGCAGGGCTACGGAATTGTTTGCAGGGCTAGTCACGATTATCAGCATGGGTGAACGCTGGGAAGTTGCATGTTGTTTATTCAGGTGTTGTTTTGGCATTTGGATGAGTGTGTTTGTTTGCTGTGTCTTTGACCTTTCAATTGTGGGATGTGAACCTTGCAATAAAGTTTCTGATATCTCTTTTTATATATCATGGAAGTGCGGTATCTCGTCCGATGAATTCCAGCGACATATCACTTGACAAGTTATCATCGCCGGTTAGGTGTCAACACCGTCACTTGGGCGCTAAGGAAAGTCTGAGGCCTGAATATCTAGGGGTCTCAGACAAGGCTGCCCGCCAAATGTCTGTAGATATTTGCATGCGGTACGTGTGGTAGGCGACAGGACTCCTATCACGAGCACTGAAGCCTCGCCGAGTTGAAGAAGCCCTCGCATGTTGGTTCGGATGCGGTCCTGCTATATCCGCGTCGTAGTAGTACCTTTGGCATCTAAAGTAACGTCCCTTATGCCGCATAGGCCAACAATCCACATAAATGGCTGGACGCTTGAAAGCGCCAAGTGCTGTCACTTCCATCAACAACGTTCTCGATGTGCGGATGAGCTCCTCTGGAACATGGATAAATATAATTTGAAAACTGTGATTGAATTTGTATTCAGCAAAGGGCCTTAAACCCCGCAAGGCCGTTGTGATACAACATCGACAAGGGTGAGCGCTAGTAGAGGTGTTACAGCATCATAAGTAAACCTATTTTGAGACGGTTTCCCGCACCCCTGTGAAAGACCTTACAAGTATACAAATCCTGGCACAGTTGAAGGATAAAATAGCATTTGAGATCATTCATAAGGGTCTCACATATAATTTCGGGGGGTCATTTGGTCTGAATGTACCAGTATGATGACTGATTTATGCAATCCAATTCGTTATGTATTGCAGTCCTGAAGCTCGGGCAATGGCTATTGATGCATGTAGCGATAGCAAGTATAAATTGTATTACTTTTATTTCCTTCCTTCAGCAATGCTAAAAAAGAGAAGAAAACAAAATGGAGCATCGACGTGACAGTTCTTTATCAATTCAGATTTACCACAAAGAGGCCACAGACGGTTGGCCATTGTCGTGGGCACGAAAAGATGAAGAAGATGGCCGCAGTGCGTTTAGCCTGTCACGCATTGATGTCGGACCTTCTTGTGCCTGGGAGCCTGGCGATGGGGTCATTGCACTGCCATCCAACTCGTATCCAGTGCCTGTTGTGGCTTGGGAGGGGCTGCTCTCTTGCTCAACTTGTGAGGGTTTCAGCAATGCCATCCTCTGTCTGAGGGACAGCTCATGCACTCCACGCTCCTGAGCTGGCATTTTGCTTTGCAATGTCGACGCCTCGGAGGAACCTCCCAAAGGGCTGCGAGGCTTCTTGCGGAGCGCAGATGATGGCCGCCGCAAAGCGTCCAGTTGCTCCGCCGGCATGCCATTGCCTGATGTTGGAGGCTGATCTGCGAATGATGAAGTGGGGCTGCCTCCACTGCACTTGTTTCTTGATGAAGATGAAGATATCGGTCGTGCATGAGGCGGCAGAGTGCTCTCCTGCAGAGATGCTGGCGTCATGAGCTCATCGTGACCTTGAGCATCTTCAGGATTCAGCTGGGCAGGCATACTGGCTTCAGAAGCCGGATGCGCCAGTCGCCTGAAGGAGGCCGAAGAAGGTCGCAGGGCGTCCAACCTGGCGCGCATGGACAGCTCGGGGGGTTGGTTGCCACTTGTACTTTGAGCGTCAGCGGGGCAATGCTGGGCTACTCCTAACACAGCTGGAGTTGGATGTTCAGGTGGGTGCGCCGTGTAAGGTCCTTGTGGCCGAGTTGCCGAGTCGGTCGCATCCTGCACCCCTGCAGATTGAACAGCTGCAGAAGCCGGATGCGCCAGTCGCCTGAAGGAGGCCGAAGAAGGTCGCAGGGCGTCCAACCTGGCGCGCATGGACAGCTCGGGGGGTTGGTTGCCACTTGTACTTTGAGCGTCAGCGGGGCAATGCTGGGATGCGGCTGGAGGAGCTGGAGTTGGGTGTTCAGGAGAGTGCGCCGTGTGAGGTCCCTGCGGCTGAGTTGCAACGTCTTTCCCATCCTGCAGCCCCACAGGTTGCCTGGCTGGCATCTGCAACTGTGTGCCGGTCACTCGACGCATCATGCCTCCTTCAGCCAAGGGGAGGAAGGCGGCATATTCTCTGCACATCAGGGAGGGCTCCTCTGGCGCCATGAGCGGGTCATCATCCTCCTTCTCTGACTCAGCATCCTCCATCAACGGATCCTTTGACAGAGACGCTCCCAAGTCTCTGAGGTCATCCTTCGTAGGAGCTGGCACCTGCAAGGCACCATTGGATGGGGAAATGACCTGTTTCTTCTGCCTGATATAGTAGAACGCGGATGCCGCTGCCAGAAACACCATGCATGCAGCACCGACAGCTAGTCCGATCAGGGTGCCATTGTTCTCACGCGTGTCCGCTGAGCTGTTTGCATCTAGCGTATCCGGTGGACCCAGCTCGAGGCCAATCTCTGTGCGTCCCAGAGGCTCAGTGTTTAGTTCTCGGACATGAGGGCCATCCAGTAAGATGATTTCCACATCGCTAAAGATGATGGCGCTTGCTTCCAGCTCTGCTGCTAGCATCCAATTGCTTAAAGCCGTACGTAAGTCCAATGCTATGATGTGAGCACTCGTTTCATCCTCAGCCTGAAATCACAAGATAGCCTTTCAGGCACCCTTCATTTCATCACTGTGAAGCATGTCAGGATCAAGCCCCTCCTTGTCTCTGTCGCCCCTCTCTCTCTCTCTCTCTCTCTCTCATCTGCTTGGGCGATTCGGAGCATTTTCTCTCTTGGAAAAGGCAAAGAGGCAATCCTTGGCTGATCCATTTCTCGTTCGCGCACTCTCATTTACACATTGCTGCGATACAACATTCCAACCACCTCTCCCTTACTGTGAACGTCGCCCTCCATGATTGAAGGGCAATACCTCGATTGTGAACGTGATATTGAGCTGGTCACTTAGTGCCCGCAGACGTCGGCGGACTTCTAGGCGCGTGTCTCCATACCCAGTGATGTAGACGCGTGCCGGGTGCACATCTTGCATGCCAAACCCCACATAGACCATGCCTCAGCACCCCTACCTGAGGCAACAAGCATGCTGGTCCACGGAGGCAAAATGGTGCATGCACTACTGGAGCCCTGCCTCACACAGCCAACCAGTCGCGGGCAGCACGGCACAGCAGGAGAAAGCAAACACCACATCTCATGCGCTGCTCCAAGCATCTTCCATCACTCGGGGATGGCGGCCAGAAATCTTACCTACTGTGTTTGCTACGGCTTCCTCAAATGCTCGCTGCTTTTGGCTGGTGAATGAAGTCTCATTCTCATTACCAAGGGACACCTGTGCGCTGACCGCGTATGTGGCTGCTGGGAGAGGGGGATATGGAGGGGGTGGACTTGGTGCTAAAGGAAGGGGAGGGGCAGGGGGAGTGGGAGGCATGTAATATGTAGGTGCATGCGTATCGGGAGGAGGGAAGTTGGGCTCCGGTGGCACAGGCGGTGATGGCATTTCTGGGGGTGGAGGGCTGTAGATGCGCGTGCTTGTTTTCACCCTATGGTAGGTGCATTCGACTGCACCGTAAAGCGCCCAATGCTCGCCAACGAACATGGATTCAATGTCATTGACGAGCACCTCTGCAAACTTCAGGTGCGCGTCTGATGGCAACGACGGGGGAAAGTATGTGGTGGACAAGATGTGCGTGCTGCCGGAAAAGATGCCGTGGATCTCCACATCTGCAACAGACCCAACCTCGGCGGCAGATGCCATCGCGGATTTGAACCTATCCAGAAAGTGCAATGCGAACTCGGGTTCATCGAACGCACTGAGCGACAAATCAGAGAAAGCTACGTCGGCTGTGACTGCTTGTGTGATTACAGACCCAGGTGGGTAGGGCGGCGAGGGTGGGGGGAGCGGCGGTATTGGAGGAGGGGGGAGCATAGTCGTTGGAGCAAGGGTTGGGTGGGTGGTTGGGGTATTTGTGGGTGACTTAGACGTTGGGGATGCTGTGGGTAATTTGGTTGGAGAGATTGAGGGAGAATGCGTGGGTGATGCTGAAGGGGGAGAAGTTGGGGTGAAGGTGGGGGAAGTTGTTGGTCCAGCTGTTGGGGAAATAGTGGGCGGCGCCGTTGGTGACATGGTAGGTCCAATGGTTGGTGACATTGTTGGGGCAGTCGGGGTGCTGGTTGGTGGCTTGGTCGGGCTTGCTGTAACGGGGGACGTCGAGGAGCTGGGGAGGTGGGGGAGTGGTGGGGGAGGACCGGGTGGGGGTGGGAGGGTGGAGGGTGCGGCGGGGGGTGGTGGAGGGACTGGGAGGTGGAGGAGGGGAGGGTAAGGGCGGAGGACTGGGTGGCGGCGGCAATGGTGGGGAGGTGGGGGGGGTGGAGGCGGTGGAAGGGGTGGGCTGGGAGGAGGCGGAGGGCTAGGTGGGGAGGACTGGGCGGTGGTGGACTTGCCACAAAGACGTCCAGGATGTACGTAGTGAGTGCGGCCTGGCTTGCGTCGGACAAGCTGTACAGCTCAATCTGCGCAGTGCTGTATCCATACTGTGAAAACGTCACCTTCGCATACATTGACGCATTGCCATCACCTACCAAAGCTTGACCATCCACGCGGACTCCGTACAAACTGGCGTCGGAGACACCAGGCTGGAGCTCGAGCCACATATTGTTGTAGGGGAGGCTGAGCTGATAGTAGGTCGTAGCTGGATCGAATGGCGGGTCGAGTGCAAAGAAATCCCCAGAGCTGCTTGAGAGGGCGGGGTATGAATCAAGGGCGGCGAGGAGTGGGTTGCTTGCGCCGGGTTCTCGGGTGACAAACATTTGATATTCGGTAGAGATGAACTCCATTCCCACCACAAACACCAGGAGGCTCACAATGTCGGTCCCAGGGGTGAGGGACACCATCACGCCGTCACCTGAGCAGATCTCGCCATTCACAGCACTGTTGATAGTGACACCATCGTAGCTTGGAGCGGGCATCGCGTGAACCATCATGCCCATCGCCTGCGAGGGGATGTGCATTCTGTACCGGAAGATGTCCGCATCAAAAGCAGGGATCACACAGCCAAACTCATATGTGGAAGTGCTAGACGCGAGTAGCTTCCGTTGTCCGTCATACAGCATGTCAACCGTGATATTGGATAGCTTAGCCACAGGTGGAGGGGCGGAGGTGGTAAAGGAGGTGGAGGAGGAGGCGAAGGTGGTGAGGGGAGGGGGAGGAGGGTGGCGGTGGAGGGGGGATGGAGGTGGAGGAGGGAGGGGGAGGGGGTGGTGGTGGAGGGCAGGGAGGTGGAGGTGGCGGGGACACAGGAGGTGGTGGTGGCGGTGGTGGGAGTTCCGGAGGAGGTGGAGCTGGCGGGAGGAGGAGGGGGCGAGGGTAGAGGGGAGGACTAGGGGGAAGGTGGGCATGGGGGGGTGGTGGAGAGGGGGGTCTGGTGGCTTGGGTGGGTATGCGCCCATCCCACCGGCACTGGCGGTGGGTGATGGATCAGGTGCTGTGGGAGGGGGTGAAGGCGGGGTGGGTGAAGGGAGGAGGCGGGGCAGGTGGCGGGAGGAGGAGATGGAGGAGGGCAGGGCGGGGGAGGGCTTGGTAAAGGTGGCAGGGGTGAAGGAGGTGGACGGGGCAGTGGGGGAGGTAGGGGAGGGGGAGCGGGTGGAGGAGAAGGATGTGGCGGGCATGGGAGGTGCGGGGGAGTTGGGCAGTGGGGGAGAGGAGGAGGAGGGTGGGGAGGTGGGAGGTGGAGGTGGCAAAGGCAGAGGCGGATGCGGTGAAGACGGTGGTGGAGGATGAGGAGGCAGTGGAGGCGGGAAGGACTTGGAATAGGGGTGGGGGGTGGAGGAGAAGGGGGGAAGGAGGAGGTGGGCGGTGAAGGAGGTGGTGAGGGACAGGGAGGGAAGGTGAAGGGGGAGGTGGATTAGGGGTGGAGGGGGTGGCGACGGCGGTGGCGATAATGGAAGCGGTGGGCTGGGAGGAAGAGGTGGCGGAGAGTACACGCGAATTGCAGTGGTAACCTCGACTCTGGAGGCACCGATGGATCCATAGTCACTGCCAAAGCCGGTGAAGATGAAGGCCGGTGAGCTGGACAAGGTAGAGGAAAACGCGGCTGATGTGGAGATAGCGGTAGAAGGGAAATAGATCACCGAATTGACAACTACACTGCCACTAGTGATGCTGCTGATAATGCACTCCGTGGTTTCAACGCCTGCTGAGCTCGCCATCTGTGAGATGAAGGAGGCTTGGAAGCTGGCCGAAAAAGTTGCATTGAGAAAGCTGGATATTGCAAGATCTGCGAAGGTCACACTGGAGGAGACTGCGTCCACAGAAACAGTGCCGGGCGGAGGACACGGAGGAGGTGGGGGAGGAGGCGGAGGCGCGGTGGTACAGGTGGGGGAGGAGGAGAGGAGATCGAAGGAGAGGCTGTTGGTGCAACCGTGGAAGGGCTGACTGTCGGGACCGTGGTTGTGGGATGTAAACTTGGTGGTATGGTTGGTGATGAAGTTGGCGCTGAAGTTGGAGAGATGGTTGGGGATGTGGTAGGTGACAGGGATGTTGGACCTATGCTTGGGATTGTTGTAGGAGATGAGCTTGGTGTACTTGTTGGAGATATAGTAGGCGGGGCACTTGGAGATGTGGTAGGGGATGTCGTTGGCAGAGTGGTAGGAGCCTCGGTGGGAGGTACACTTGGTGGGGCGGTAGGAGCGGCGGTGGGAGGTACACTTGGTGGAGAGGTTGGAGCGCTGGTTGGAGTGATAGTGGGGGACGGTGTTGGACTCTGCGTTGGGGGTGCAGTTGGGGAGGACGTGGTGGGTGTCTTTGTCGATGGTGCTCGAGTCGGCGAAGATGTGGGATTCCTAGTCGGGGCGATGCTAGTAGGAGATGCAGTGGGTGGTCCTGATGGTGCTGCGGTTGGAGATGAAGTTGGGCTGAGTGTTGGACCTGCAGTTGGACCTGGCGATGGCGCTGAAGTGGGCGGGGGCAAAGAAGGAGAATGAGTGCTTGGAGATGCGGTGATCGGGGGAGTGGTAGGAGTTATGGTTGGGCTCCTCGTTGGATGTAAGGTTGGAGGTGCGCTCGGTTGTAAGGTTGGTGAATCAGATGGTGACAGCGTGGTAGGGGTAGATGTTGGGGCTAATGAAGTTGGATGGCTGGTTGGACTTGCGGTAGGAATCGCGGTTGGTGCCCAGCTAGGTAAAGACGTAGGTAGGACTGAGGGCGGTAAGGTGCTTGGGGCATCAGTCGGAGGCATTGTGGCTGGTGACATAGTTGGACTATTGGTTGTCGGGGCAAGGGTAGAGGGTGATGTGGTGGGAGAAGATGTCGGTGTGGATGTGGGGGCCATTGATGGAGCTGCCGTGATGTTCGCCAATGCAGATGCTGCACGATGATCAAAGTCACATGTACCTCCATAAACGCGATCCACAACCTCGTACTCGAGGACGACCCCTCCACAGTTCATGAGCATTGTTGGCCCAAGGGCAAGCACTTGCTGGCAGTGAGAAACTAAAGCTGCCTCATATACAGGCCCGGATATTTGCATTCCGCCACATTCAACAGAAGCTCCCACCACATCGGAGGAAAGCTCTGAAGAGTGAGTCGGCGGGTATTGGTATGGAGATGGGAGCGATGTCAATGGTGGGATCCCAGATGGAGCCTCTGTCGTCGGTGAAGCAGATATAGTGAAAGAAGGTGAATTAGATATGTGAATCACTGGAGAGCTTGTTGGCAGATCCAGATTGGTTGGTGACAATGATGACGTATTGAAAGCCTCTGCTGATAATGGTGATGCAGTAGAAGCAACGTCGATGAGGGGATCTAAGTTCGTGGATGGGGATGATGTGGGAGGTGCTACTGGCACAAATGAGAAACGTGCCTCCTCCTGCCATACCACATCACTGCATGCCACCTGGCACTGCCCCTCCTGCACCATCTCCACCACCGCCGCCTCCACCAGCATGCCGCTGCAGCTCCACACTTCCCCTCTGCCTCCCAGCCGCAAGCTTGCCTCGCACCCTGCCGCACTCCGCACTGCATCGTGCACCCTCTGGGACACCGTCACACCCCCTCTGCAGATGTACTCCACCTCCTCCATCCCTCCACCGCTCCCCACTTCCTCCTCCTCCTCCACTGCCACCACACATGGCTCAAACGGTGGTGCACGCTCAAACTGTGGTGCACGCTCAAACTGTTGTGGAACTTCCTCCTCGTCTGCTGCTGCCCCATCGTCATCACCTGCCGGCTCGGACATCAAGCATGCCAGCTGGCAAGACCCACTCACCACGTCCTCCACCACCGCCTCGTCCACCAGCATATCGCCACATACCAGCAGCTTTCGTCCCCCTCCAAGTGCCAAGCCGCTGCCGCTGCTGCACTCACCTCCCAGGATCACCTCGTGCAGCCCTGCTGACACCTCTCGCCCTGAAGCGCACACATATGCATAGTCCACACTCCCCACAGCGCCCACCAGCGCAGCGCACCCGTTGGCGACGCCGCTGATGTTGTCGGCGCCGAGGGGTGCAGGGCTTGCCGCAGACAGTGGTGGAGATGTCGGCACCTCGTCACCCAGCGGCGCTGCTGGAGGCGGCCCCAACGGTGGGGGCTCAGCAGCTTCCTCCAGTAATGGTAGCGGTGGAGGATATCTCAATATGGGTGTGGTGGATGGGCTTTGGGTGGGTGCGGCTGATGTGGGTGTCACCGCCAATGGCCCTGCAGTGCCAAGCGTGGTGGGATAGGTGGTGGCCTCAGGAGGTGGGGGCGGAGATACTGCTGAAGGCACTGGAGGCGGTGCGTGCTGCTCTGCCTCCTCCTGCCATACCACATCACTGCATGCCACCTGGCACTGCCCCTCCTGCACCATCTCCACCACCGCCGCCTCCACCAGCATGCCGCTGCAGCTCCACACTTCCCCTCTGCCTCCCAGCCGCAAGCTTGCCTCGCACCCTGCCGCACTCCGCACTGCGTCGTGCACCCTCTGGGACACCGTCACACCCCCTCTGCAGATGTACTCCGCCTCCTCCATCCCTCCACCGCTCCCCACTTCCTCCTCCTCCTCCACTGCCACCACACATGGCTCAAACGGTGGTGCACGCTCAAACTGTGGTGGAACTTCCTCCTCGTCTGCTGCTGCCCCATCGTCATCACCTGCCGGCTCGGACATCAAGCATGCCAGCTGGCAAGACCCACTCACCACGTCCTCCACCACCGCCTCGTCCACCAGCATATCGCCACATACCAGCAGCTTTCGTCCCCCTCCAAGTGCCAAGCCGCTGCCGCTACTGCACTCACCTCCCAGGATCACCTCGTGCAGCCCTGCTGATACCTCTCGGCCTGAAGCGCACACATATGCATAGTCCACACTCCCCACAGCGCCCACCAGCGCAGCGCACCCGTTGGCAACGCCGCTGATGTTGTCGGCGCCGAGGGGTGCAGGGCTTGCGGCGGACGGTGGTGGAGATGTCGGCACCTCGTCACCCAGCGGCGCTGCTGGAGGCGGCCACAACGGTGGGGGCTCAGCAGCTTCCTCCAGTAATGGTAGCGGTGGAGGATATCTCAATATGGGTGTGGTGGATGGGCTTTGGGTGGGTGCGGCTGATATGGGTGTCACCGCCAATGGCCCTGCAGTGCCAAGCGTGGTGGGATAGGTGGTGGCCTCAGGAGGTGGGGGCGGAGAGACTGCTGAAGGCACTGGAGGCGGTGCTTGCTGCTCTGCCTCCTCCTGCCATACCACATCACTGCATGCCACCTGGCACTGCCCCTCCTGCACCATCTCCACCACCGCCGCCTCCACCAGCATGCCGCTGCAGCTCCACACTTCCCCTCTGCCTCCCAGCCGCAAGCTTGCCTCGCACCCTGCCGCACTCCGCACTGCGTCGTGCACCCTCTGAGACACCGTCACACCCCCTCTGCAGATGTACTCCGCCTCCTCCATCCCTCCACCGCTCCCCACTTCCTCCTCCTCCTCCACTGCCACCACACATGGCTCAAACTGTGGTGCACGCTCAGACTGTTGTGGAACTTCCTCCTCGTCTGCTGCTGCCCCATCGTCATCACCTGCCGGCTCGGACATCAAGCATGCCAGCTGGCAAGACCCACTCACCACGTCCTCCACCACCGCCTCGTCCACCAGCATATCGCCACATACCAGCAGCTTTCGTCCCCCTCCAAGTGCCAAGCCGCTGCCGCTACTGCACTCACCTCCCAGGATCACCTCGTGCAGCCCTGCTGATACCTCTCGGCCTGAAGCGCACACATATGCATAGTCCACACTCCCCACAGCGCCCACCAGCGCAGCGCACCCGTTGGCAACGCCGCTGATGTTGTCGGCGCCGAGTGGTGCAGGGCTTGCGGCGGACGGTGGTGGAGATGTCGGCACCTCGTCACCCAGCGGCGCTGCTGGAGGCGGCCCCAACGGTGGGGGCTCAGCAGCTTCCTCCAGTAATGGTAGCGGTGGAGGATATCTCAATATGGGTGTGGTGGATGGGCTTTGGGTGGGTGCGGCTGATGTGGGTGTCACCGCCAATGGCGCTGCAGTGCCAAGCGTGGTGGGATAGGTGGTGGCCTCAGGAGGTGGGGGCGGAGATACTGCTGAAGGCACTGGAGGCGGTGCTTGCTGCTCTGCCTCCTCCTGCCATACCACATCACTGCATGCCACCTGGCACTGCCCCTCCTGCACCATCTCCACCACCGCCGCCTCCACCAGCATGCCGCTGCAGCTCCACACTTCCCCTCTGCCTCCCAGCCGCAAGCTTGCCTCGCACCCTGCCGCACTCCGCACTGCGTCGTGCACCCTCTGGGACACCGTCACACCCCCTCTGCAGATGTACTCCGCCTCCTCCATCTCTCCACCGCTCCCCACTTCCTCCGCCTCCTCCACTGCCACCACACATGGCTCAAACGGTGGTGCACGCTCAGACTGTTGTGCAGGCTCAAACAGTGGTGGAACTTCCTCCTCGTCTGCTGCTGCCCCATCGTCATCACCTGCCGGCTCGGATATCAAGCATGCCAGCTGGCAAGACCCACTCACCACGTCCTCCACCACCGCCTCGTCCACCAGCATATCGCCACATACCAGCAGCTTTCGTCCCCCTCCAAGTGCCAAGCCGCTGCCGCTGCTGCACTCACCTCCCAGGATCACCTCGTGCAGCCCTGCTGATACGAAAAGTAGCCGAAGAAAATTATAATGACGCTGATGGCGCAGCCTGGGATAAAAAGCGATATATATATATATATATAGACGTGGCTTCAGACTTCAAGGGTCATGTTGGGCTCGCGATGTTGGGACAACCTAGGAGATGGTAGTATGCGAAAGAAATCCTCCACGTATATCGCCACTAGGAACACTCTGGGAACACTTCCTACCATAAGTACACACCCTGTAGTGCAACACAGGAATGATCTCAAACAACAATTATCACTTTATCAGTATGCTCAGATACCTAGCTATGGTCCCCGGCGCGGGGAACGCGGAACCCCCGGGGAACAAGCATTCTCAACTCTGGCAAATTTTGTATATTGGGGACATTTAATTGGGGTGGCCAATTACCCCCTGTTTCCTGCCATACCACATCACTGCATGCCACCTGGCACTGCCCCTCCTGCACCATCTCCACCACCGCCGCCTCCACCAGCATGCCGCTGCAGCTCCACACTTCCCCTCTGCCTCCCAGCCGCAAGCTTGCCTCGCACCCTGCCGCACTCCGCACTGCGTCGTGCACCCTCTGAGACACCGTCACACCCCCTCTGCAGATGTACTCCGCCTCCTCCATCCCTCCACCGCTCCCCACTTCCTCCTCCTCCTCCACTGCCACCACACATGGCTCAAACTGTGGTGCACGCTCAAACAGTGGTGGAACTTCCTCCTCGTCTGCTGCTGCCCCATCGTCATCACCTGCCGGCTCGGACATCAAGCATGCCAGCTGGCAAGACCCACTCACCACGTCCTCCACCACCGCCTCGTCCACCAGCATATCGCGACATACCAGCAGCTTTCGTCCCCCTCCAAGTGCCAAGCCGCTGCCGCTGCTGCACTCACCTCCCAGGATCACCTCGTGCAGCCCTGCTGATACCTCTCGGCCTGAAGCGCACACATATGCATAGTCCACACTCCCCACAGCGCCCACCAGCGCAGCGCACCCGTTGGCAACGCCGCTGATGTTGTCGGCGCCGAGTGGTGCAGGGCTTGCGGCGGACGGTGGTGGAGATGTCGGCACCTCGTCACCCAGCGGCGCTGCTGGAGGCGGCCCCAACGGTGGGGGCTCAGCAGCTTCCTCCAGTAATGGTAGCGGTGGAGGATATCTCAATATGGGTGTGGTGGATGGGCTTTGGGTGGGTGCGGCTGATGTGGGTGTCACCGCCAATGGCCCTGCAGTGCCAAGCGTGGTGGGATAGGTGGTGGCCTCAGGAGGTGGGGGCGGAGATACTGCTGAAGGCACTGGAGGCGGTGCGTGCTGCTCTGCCTCCTCCTGCCATACCACATCACTGCATGCCACCTGGCACTGCCCCTCCTGCACCATCTCCACCACCGCCGCCTCCACCAGCATGCCGCTGCAGCTCCACGCTTCCCCTCTGCCTCCCAGCCGCAAGCTTGCCTCGCACCCTGCCGCACTCCGCACTGCGCCGTGCACCCTCTGGGACACCGTCACACCCCCTCTGCAGATGTACTCCGCCTCCTCCATCCCTCCACCGCTCCCCACTTCCTCCTCCTCCTCCACTGCCACCACACATGGCTCAAACGGTGGTGCAGGCTCAGACTGTGGTGGAACTTCCTCCTCGTCTGCTGCTGCCCCATCGTCATCACCTGCCGGCTCAGACATCAAGCATGCCAGCTGGCAAGACCCACTCACCACGTCCTCCACCACCGCCTCGTCCACCAGCATATCGCCACATACCAGCAGCTTTCGTCCCCCTCCAAGTGCCAAGCCGCTGCCGCTGCTGCACTCACCTCCCAGGATCACCTCGTGCAGCCCTGCTGACACCTCTCGGCCTGAAGCGCACACATATGCATAGTCCACACTCCCCACAGCGCCCACCAGCGCAGCGCACCCGTTGGCGATGCCGCTGATGTTGTCGGCACCGAGGGGTGCAGGGCTTGCCGCAAAAGCCCCAAGCCCCAGTGTCAAAGGCGGTGGAGGATAGATCGGAGAACGTTCAGGTCTTGCGGGTGTTGTGGGTACGCTGTGTGATATGGGAGGTGGAAAAATGCCAGGAAGACCAGCTTCGACACCTTGCGGGTTGGAGGACGAAGGTGGGACTTCTGCATGGGTTGTACTCACAGGACTTGCCGTTGGGCTTGGTCCACCAGTCAAACGAACACTTGGCGATGAGGTATGAGACACATTTGAAGCCTCAAACTCCGGCGCCTCAGGTTCTTGCCAGTGTTGCACAAACTGCGTGAATGTGCAGAGTGAGTTCTCACGCTTTATCGCAAGCTTGACATCGTCTTCCACAATCGTCCCACCACAGTCCCATAACTTCGTGTCTGCCAAAGCAAGCCATTCGGTGCATGCACTGTCTGAAACGGTGGTATACACCACTTCGGATACTCGAGCTGTCGTGCCCTGAAAGGAACATTCTGCAGTCCGTGCCTTTGAAGCGATGCCCGTGACAACTGAATTCAGCACCCTTCGACCTTCATATTGGTTAAGCTCTGCATCAGCTGAAGCAACACGGAAGACCTCGTCTATCCTACTCGCTTCGATGCGCGGGACACCAGCTCCAAGCGATAGACTGACAGCATATCCCTTCACAAGACGAAAGTCGCTCCAGGGTAAAAATGCAATAGAGAGTAGCAGGAAGCCGTAACATCGAACAACATAACTGTGCAATAACGCGCTTGTCATAAATTTTGACAGCAAAGTCGGAGCTCACGAAAGGTATGTGCACGTGCAGTTCCTCACAAAGCGAAAACTCCTTCGTTGAGAGACTTTGCTGCAAAAACGTTTCTCCTCCTGCGATACCTCCCCCCACGTCCTCTTCTGCGTTAACACGACGTGAAAGCTGACAGTGATCAGATGCCTTCGTTTAACTATCGACTGGGAAACAAACCTCACGCTCCCTTAAACTTCCAACAAAGCCAAAACACTTCCGAATTCACCTTGCAAACAGGTATGCCTTCGACCTTAGAGACAGAAGTCGCCTTTGCAAACCACTCACTGCGAGTCTATGAGCGAATCAAAAACCCCGGGGATCTTAAAAAACTCGGCGGCTTTACAACCACCACAGCTTTACCCAGCAACAGTGAGAATGACTGGGATTTGAAAGCATTGGCGTTCAGTGAAAGTGTTGCATGCAAGCGATCAGAGTCAGAAATATTATTACGAGGACGAATGGACGAAAGCGTCGTGCAAGTTATGGACATCCAACGATCCAGGTGTGCGATCAAACAGCTTCAAAATGCACACCAGTGAGCGAAAAGCCGCATGTGTCCGTATTATGGGGTGCCCATCACTCTTATCTACAGGTTTTTGACGATAAAGAATAATTGCAGTGTTTATTAGTGCAGCCTTCGGAGCAACAATTCGTCACAACTGGGAGCTTCATGATAAGTGGGCACTCTAGTGCCGAATAGCACGATAGCGAGCCACGTGTGCCAAATACTTTTGCGGGTTTTGGTGAGAAAGTACGATATTGCGTTGCACATATGTGTGACTCAAAGTGTTTAAAGCATAAATACCGTCACAGGGTTTGGAAAGACCTGCGCCTCGAAAATGCCAAACCTGTAAAACTTTAGAGAAGTTGAATGCAAAAATTGATGAGCGCTCCAGTGTTCGAACGCAATTGCTGCAAAATTTATGGCGTGCATTGACACGAAAAGTAGCCGAAGAAAATTATAATGACGCTGATGGCGCAGCCTGGGATAAAAAGCGATATATATATATATATATAGACGTGGCTTCAGACTTCAAGGGTCATGTTGGGCTCGCGATGTTGGGACAACCTAGGAGATGGTAGTATGCGAAAGAAATCCTCCACGTATATCGCCACTAGGAACACTCTGGGAACACTTCCTACCATAAGTACACACCCTGTAGTGCAACACAGGAATGATCTCAAACAACAATTATCACTTTATCAGTATGCTCAGATACCTAGCTATGGTCCCCGGCGCGGGGAACGCGGAACCCCCGGGGAACAAGCATTCTCAACTCTGGCAAATTTTGTATATTGGGGACATTTAATTGGGGTGGCCAATTACCCCCTGTTTTTGGGGCCCGAAGGGCCCTCGATTTTGGGCCCGAAGGGCCGCCCCCGGTTTAAGGGCCCGAAGGGCCGATTTTGGGCCCGAAGGGCCCGGATTTTGGGGCCCGGGCCACGGATTTGAGGCCCGAAGGGCCCCCTGTTTGGGGCCCGAAGGGCCCCAGATTTTGGGGCCCGAAGGGCCCTGGATTTTGGGGCTCGAAGGGCCCCTAATTTTGGGGCCTGAAGGGCCCTTGATTTTGGTGCCCGAAGGGCCCGTGCTTTTGGTCACGCCGGGCCCCCGATTTTGGGTCCGAAGTGGCCCGGTTTTTGGGGCCCGAACGACCCCGGGTTTTGGGTACGATTTCCAGCTATCACGTGGCCGAATTTTAAGCTTTCATATGGACGACCAATCGTAAGCTCTCATATAGGTTGATTTCAGCTTCCCATAGGCGAATGTTTAGCTCTCACGTGGGCGGATTCTCAGATATTATGCGAGTTTCAACTCTCACGAAGCCTACTTTTTTTAACTCTCACACGATTTGATTTTGTGGTCATATGTATGGGCGAGCTGGTTGTGAGCTCTCCTATAAGCAAATCTCCATTTATGTTTCGGTATACCCATCGGTGCATGCATATATCCACCAAGGTATCATTCGATTTACCTATCGATTCACACATTTTTACACACTTAATTCCATCGGTCTACTATGCATCTACGCATGCATCCGATATGCAAGCGCCAATAAAAATTCCGGACTACAATGAGACATGGCTATATATATATATCAAATGAATTCATTGGGTAATTTTTAGCAAAAGCCCCGCTCACGGCTAGTTACTATACCAATCCAATATTTACTCAAAGTTAGCATACACATCACAATGCTACTTCTTGAACACAAACAGTGGACCTTCCAGGCACTTACACTCCTGATAGGTGCAACGGTTGCACACGAACGGACACCCGGAACGTGCATGAGTGCCCTTTAATGCCTTGCCACATAAGGTGCAAGACCTTGATGCCGATGCGCTCTTAGTGGCGGCATGCATATGACTTTCGTGGAGGTTGGTGGGGGGGGTAGCCGTTGGGGGGAGGGAAGTAGCATTGATCACAGGGGACGGATGGATGGGTGGCGTGTTAAGGGGGGGAGGTTGGTGGAAGTATGGAGTTGGATGCAAACCAATTTGTACAAATTGCGTGGTGGTGAAATGGAGCGGGTGGCGCGGGTGGTGGAGTTTGGTGATGGGGGGGGGCGGAATGTGTAGGGGAATCTTGTGTTGTGAGGAAATTTGGGTTTGACGGAGTAGGATAAGGCGAGTGATATGTTTGGGAAGCTTGATGGAAGGTGGGGGAATGTGGGATGGCGCTTTGTAGCGTTGGGGATGTGAACGAAGGGATAGGCGGCACTCCAAGTTGTTGTAACGATGCCGTTGAGCTGCCCGTGGGAGTTCTAGGAGATCGTTGAAAAGGTGATGCCCTTCTCATGACATTCCTTGCGACTTCTTGACTAAACCTCTCCAACAATCTTGCATTCGTGGGATAGACATTTGGCGGAGCCTCATGGGATGTCACTTGCCGTTCCCACTCTGTAAACATCGCTGTGACATTCAACTTCCCTGCAAGTTGCAAGAGCATTCATATGTCAATTCCTAATCGAGTCATGCAATCCACGCAATGGTACATTAGTAGAACCGATGTGTGTATGTGTGAGACGATCAGCACAATAGTGGCAAGCTCACCTCACTGCGGGTTAGTGAATTTCCCCTTTAAAGCATGATAAAAATCTGTCATCTCGGATGTGTTATCAACCGGTCGCCGTATGTGATCTACATTTGGACGTGACCACAATCTTTTTTTTGGGTTTAGGCGGAATTGTGCTTTGAGTGTGAACCAACGTCAATTGTGGGGTACTCTCGTCACCTGCGCGGAACATCCTAGACATGCACGTCTAGCTTGAGCGAGACCTTCACCCTTACCCACAATCTAATTTGGGTGCTTTCCCACCGATTCGAATCAAACTTGAGTTTTGAAGTCGAATGTACATTTCTACAATGACACTTGCAAACCAATGTTGTGGTATGGCGTAAAGGCATTACCGTACACCTCGGCTACACCCTCGGGAGGCGGATGCGACAGTGCTGGCGAGCCTTTTGTCCTTCCCCGCCCGCTCCCCTCCCGCCCCCACCCTTTGGTTGTCCACATCGGCAGCAGCCACCACCATACACGCCTCACACACTCTGGCGACAGGACACCTCCCCGGTGACCAACCCTTCAGCAGCAGCCACCGATATACATGCCTTACACACGTTGGGACCAGGACACCTCCCCGGCCCTACAAAATAAGGATTATTCCAAGGGCTTGGACCGTCGGCTTGGAACCCCATAGGACCCGGTAGGACAGGTATGTGTTTGAGAGGCGTTGGCGTTAACACTGGTAATTCCAAGGGCTTGGACAGCAAATGTCCCGGTCCAAGCCCCGTCCAAGCCGCGGTCCAAGGGCTTGGACCGGGACATTTGCTATCCAAGCCCTTGGAACCCCCTTGGAATTTACATAAAATTCCAATCGGTTTCCAAGCCGTTGGACCGTCGGTTTGGAATACCGTAGGACCCGTCTGGACCGTCGGCTTGGAACCCCGTAGGACCTGTTATGATTGATATTTCCAATGGGGTTCCGGCGGCCTGGACGCGGCTTGGACCAAATAATAACGACATTCCAAACGGGTTCCAGCGGCTCGGCAACAGCTTGGAACGCATTAGGACCCGTCTGGACCGTCGGCTTGGAACCCCGTAGGACCTGTTATGATTGATGATTCCAATGGGGTTCCGGCGGCCTGGACGCGGCTTGGACCAAATAATAACGACATTCCAAACGGGTTCCAGCGGCTCGGCAACAGCTTGGAACGCATTAGGACCCGTCTGGACCGTCGGCTTGGAACCCCGTAGGACCTGTTATGATTGATGATTCCAATGGGGTTCCGGCGGCCTGGACGCGGCTTGGACCAAATAATAACGACATTCCAAACGGGTTCCAGCGGCTCGGCAACAGCTTGGAACGCATTAGGACCCGTTTGGACCGTCGGCTTGGAACCCCGTAGGACCTGTTATGATTGATGATTCCAAAGGGGTTCCGGCGGCCTGGACGCGGCTTGGACCATATAATGACGACATTCCAAACGGATTCCAACCGTTTGGACTGCATTAGGAACCGTCTGGACGTCGGCTTGGAACTCAATGGGACCTTTTATAGTGGTTATTTACAAAAATGTTCCAGCCACCCGGAACTACGGTTCCAACCGTAAGGACCGGTATATGTCCATCCGCTTGGAACTATGGTTCCAATCTGGTTTTGTTCTATATACATACAAACAGGTATCAAGGGCTTGGAACCATTGGTCCACAAGCTTGCTATTATGCATATGCAGTACAAAGGTGCTATTGATATGTATTGCTGTTTGAAATATTTACACAAAGAATCGTAAAGGTTCTCTATTGCTTGGTCTGGTCTCTAACAAGCTCTATAATCTGACAAAAATAGCAGTCATGCTGCCGCATCTCCCTCACTATCCTCATCCTCATCCCCTTTTTCATCATCCTCATCCTCGTCATTATCTTTACCAACATCTTCACCCTCCTTTTCAACGACGACCTCCTCACCCTTTTTCTCTTCCTCCTCTTTCTTTTGCTGCTTGCTGCTTCCTTCAGGAGCAGCAGCTTTCCTTTTCTTGCCGAAGTCGACGTTCTTATCGGTTTGCACCGTGCTGTTTCTTACATATTTTGTGGGGATCCTGCGGAGTACAGACGGCGGGAACGGTCAGTCCAAGGGCTTGGAACGGCCCGTCCAAACCTGGGACGGTGTGTTTTGCGTAAAACAACACATACGCGTAAGTCAAAAGAAAATAGTAAAACAATGGGTAGGGACTAACCAGACAGTGGGCTTGTTTTTTACGGCGGGGACAATAGAGGACTCGTCGTGGACGAGGTCCTCGCCCTTGATCTTTGTGTCCTTGGCCATTTTCTTTTTTAAAAGTTTGATGCCCTCCGCATGGTGGGAGAGTATGCGGAAGAGGTAGTCTTTGTTATCTTCGTCCTTTATTGCGTAGAGGGTTACCTCCACGCAGTCCTTGGGCACGACAAGTCCCTTAAGACTTGCCACGCCCGTTGGGCCCTCCCCCACCACGTCTAACAAACCGCGCGCGATGCAAAACTTTGAGATGTTCGTGAAGGAATCCGTGTCCGCTGGCGGCCGCGACTTGTGCCCCTTCTGGGCACCGTGGAATATTTCGACGAAGCGACCGCTGTTGAGCTTACCATCTTCTTCGCTCTCGGTCAACGGTTCCTGTATATTCGAAACGAAAGACACAACAATATGTCAGTCACGGGTGGAACGGTGGTTCCAAAGGCTTGGACGATATTTAAAAAACGGTTCCAAAGGAGTTCCAAAGGGGTTCCAAAATAGTTCCAAACGCTGGGAATAGGCCCGTGCTCGTGCGTGAAATAAAGTTACTTAAAGAAACCCGTGGACTCACAGTTCCAGTTGTTTGGAACCACGGTTCCAGCGGCAGTACACACCTTTTGCTTTTGCGGAGGGGGCTCCTCCACCTTGACTTTCTTCTCTTCTTCTTCGCCTTGTCCATCGTCTGGGATGGACTCCTTTGTCCATCCATTGATAGATTTTACGGCATCATAGAGCGGCCCCGACTTCGGACGCCCAGCCTCCTGGAAGTTGAGGATCGCCTCGGTCTCAGCAGCGGTGATCAAGGACTCGGCTCTTCCAAATAATCGGAAGCCCCTTGCGGGGCCTTCGTAGCGCGCGAAGTACCCGTCCGGAAATTGTTTGGTGAACTTCTGTTTCCAGCGTCCTTCTGTGGCCTTGGTATTTTTCAAATACGCTAAGCGGCTGGTCAGGTACATGCTCACTTGGCGTTTCGGGACAGACGGCGTGACCGCGTGAATCTCCTCGATAACATCGCGGACTACGGAGCTTTTTAATCGCGAGGAGGTGGCTCCCACCGGTATGTCGCCTTTCTCCATTCTCTTCTCGATAATGGCCCGGCCATGCGAACGCATGTCGTTGATGTCGTCTTGCGTGGGGCCAGAAACCCCGCCAGCTGTCTGCATTACTACTGCGGCGGGGGGATTTGAAGCAGTGTCGCAATCGGTTGCAAACCGATCTCGATGGGACCAAATGAGCATATCCTACCAACAGTGCCGGTTTGCCTCGGTTTAACTGGTGCCATCTACTTGACGGTATCGGTCCCGGACGGTTTAATGCTGGATGCTGTCCTATCGGTATCGGTTGCTTACGGATCAACGTGCTGTAATATATCGGGAAGATCGGTTCTACGCGGTTCTAATAAAGTCTAAATCTACCGATACTATCGGTTCTACACGGTTCAAAAGTCTAAATCTACCGTAAATGTCGTGTGAATATATTGTGTTACAATATGACATGATACTAGTCACACACGCCGAAATACATAATGTCTATTAGGCAGAATTAATGTTATGCATGCAAGCTGCAAATATTAAGATTGTCCTGCACATAAGTTAACGTCATACGAATATGTTCACTCACACGCTATCAGAGTCAGACTCCTCTCGCCGTTGTCTTCTGGAGCAGTGGCACCATAGTTCTTTTGGTACCTCTCCTTATAGAGTAATTGCTACAAAAAAAGTAACAGGTGCAGATTTCGGTCGTGAGTTAATTTTTCTTTTTAACTTTTAGGTTTTTTAACTTTTCGTTTTTCAACGGCTCCGAATTATATAATTCCTACTATTTTTCTACATTTTTGGCTCTCACAATTCTCATCGGCGTCCTCTTCGGCATACAGTATCGAGAATGCGAGCACGGTTCATCGATGGCTAACACACCATCGGGATCGGGACAATGCGGTTCAATTTCGGGAAAATCTCATCGGGATCGGGATGAGACGGATCAAAATTTCTCAACCCCCCGTCGGGATCGGTGCCGTCCGGATCGAAAGCACCCAGGGTCCTGTCGGGGACAGTCGATGACGGATCATCGAGCAAGATTAAAACCGTCGTCGGTATTTCGGTTTCAACCGAAACCGATTGCGACACTGATTTGAAGACTGCGGATGAGAGGAGAGACGTTGCTCCATCTCCGCGATTCTTGCCATTAGAGCGCGGGTGGTGGAGTCTTTCGTATCGGTCAAAGCAGATTGCCGCGGCGACTTGTCCAGCAGCTTTTTCTTTACAGTTTGTTTTGGCGGTGGGGTCTTCCTATCGCTTCTCCTTAGTAGTCGTGTCATTTTTCTACGGTGTGGGTTTTCTGCGGTACGGCTTGAATACGGTGGTGTGCTGCAAAGAGTTTGACTCTCTTTTAACGCACAACGGCCGCAACGGCCGCAAATCTGTTCCAAGGCAGGTCCGGCGGCTTGGTGCATTGGTCCGAGCGACTGGATCGCGTTATCGCGCTCTTTTACGAAATTTTGAATTTCGAGCGGACCTGCGACTGCTGTCACCTCTGTCCTCCGTCGACGGGTATGACATTGCAATCGCTGCCGTGTTTTCCATCTTGACTTATCGATAGTCCAGATGGTAAGCCGTCGCTCTTCAGAGCTCGCGGTCATGGGTTCGAATCCCATTAAAGGTTTACGGTGAACAGCTGGGATGTGCGCACATCCCTCCTGTTCACTGTATCACCTTTAGCCATTTTGAGTTTCGATTTCTGGAAAAATCGAACGGTCTTCGTTAATTTACCAGCCGATTACTTGTGCATGTGCACTATAGGAACCCTTGGATGTTTCATTTTGACTACCAGAAAAATCTGACGGTCTTCGTTAATTCCACACCCTGGGATCGGGTCGATAGCAAAAAACGCTGACGTTCACGGGACTGTTCCTTTTTTGGAGCAAATCCTTCTACAGAATTCGTCGCAGCTCTATTTTTAGAAATTTCCCGTAAGATGTGCATAATTGACGGTAGAAAACAATTTTTCTGCATTTTTCACGTCGCTGCATATCAAAAACATCGGGGCCAAACATATGTCCACTTTTCAAAAAAACAGAAAATTTTCCGAAATTTTGTTTTTTGGGCTTTTTACACAAAAAACAGCCAAGTGTTAAGCTTTGAAATAAGAGGCTTCACTTTGGAATTCCAGGGGCATGGAATTTCTCAAGTGGGAGCAAATGTCCCATTCCAATGGACTTCCAAGGGCTTGGATAAACCCCCAGAAGTGGACCTAGTCGATTTTTACTAAAAAAGTTCCATGCCATTGGTTTAAGTGGGCCAACCCGTTGGAATATTGGTCCTTAGGTGATTTTTGCAATCCTCAAAACGTTCTAAATAACTTTGTGCGATTCCAATGCTTCACTTTGGAATTCCAGAGGCATGGAATTTTTCAAGTGGGAGCAAATGTCCCATTCCAATGGACTTCCAAGCCTCTGGATTAATCCCCAGAAGTGGACCTAGTCGATTTTTAAGATGGCTTTTCCAAACCGATGGACACCGTAATCCCTGGCCTGTCCGGGCGCCCGGATTGTGCCTAAAAACGTAGAAACCCTGATGTAAAGGTGACAAACCGGACTTTTGCCGAATGTTGAAGGTATTTAATTCCGACCGCCCGGAACTACGTTCCCACGCGCCGGACCATGGGTCCGGGCGCCCGGAATGCATCTGAAAACCTTACAAGTCCGGTCAGACAACTCACACTTCTTACATGGATTCGCAGGAATAATGGCTAGGCAAAGGCGTGGACTAGCTCGAAACGAGAACGCGGAAGGCACTCCATGCCCATGCGATCAATGCAGACTCCGATTTTGCTACTCCAAAAAACAGATTAGGCGGCATTTGATCCTACATCCGCCCGTCGCACGCCTCTCCAATGACCGAGATCATGAAGAAAACGACTCTCTTGACGGTGCCGAAAGTGTGAATGATGACGGTGAGACGGATCCACCATCAGAGACGGACGAAGAGGAAGAACACGAGGATGACACATATCTTCATGACCATGCCGAACGGATGCTCCGGAAGATCCGTGAAAACTTCTTCAGCCCGATTGAGTATGCATCGTCCGACTCGGTGAGTTCTAAATCCCGTCCAAGCCGTTGGAACCATTGTTTAACAATATCCAAGCCCCGTCCAAGCCTTTGGAACAACCTTGGATTCCCCCACGAAGAAGAGTCCAAGCATCGTCCAAGCCTTTGGAACACCTTTAGAGCCATCACTGTAAGCCAGATTCTTACATCGCATCTTATTAGTTCAGGATTGCTGGGTTGATGGGAGTGGATGCCCGCCGTATTCTAGGAGGAGGAAAGTGATGCGCGCGAGCAACGTGAAAACGACCGAACAAGGGACCCGGAATTCATTATGGTAAGTTCAATACGCACAGATTGAATGCCTTCCGAAAACTGCACTATATCACTATTCCAAGTCATTGGAACGGTGCGTCCTTACGTGTGGAACCCCTCTGGACCAAAATCAATCAGATGCTGTGTGACTAAATTGCAGGAGGGAGAAAATGTGCATGACAAATCGACTACCCTTGCAAACCGCTTCATACTGGATCTACTTGAGGCCCACTCCAACCATAACTCGACCCAGGCGTACTTTGACACAATCCTGGAAATTCTGCGACGTCGAGTATGCGGCTTGGAGGTCGACGATGAATCAATCTCGACCGATGACGAGGTAGCACTACCTCATACCTACCAAGCGTGCCTGCGGTTTTTCAAGGATTTCCTCATGAAGTACAACGAGATGGATGTGTGCCAGAACTGCAATTTTCTTTTCAAAGATCTGCTTCCCGAAGAGGCACCGACGTGTCCGAATAAATGCAACCACGGCCGGTTCAAGGAGCCATCAATGGTCGATGGCAAGTGGGAACCCGGAAGGGCCAAGTGCGTTTTCCGCTGGTGGCCGTGGACAAGGATACTGGAGGCCCTTTTCATGGATCCGGTGCAGGCACAGATGGCACATTCATGGGAGAAAGTTGACTTGGATGAGCCGATCGTCAGAAGCACTGGAATATTAGGTGAGTAAACACTGTCAATTAGACTGCATGGATTGCCTATTCCGGGCGCCCGGATTCATGCCTCCACCCGGATGGAACATGCGTCCGGCCGTTTGGATATGTCACAACACCCATTTTGGTTGTCTTGGTATAGTCCAAACTTGTGGACCAAACGTTCCGGCCGTTTGGAATTTTGTGGATGTAGATTAACAAAGATAATTGCGAGTAAATCTGCATGGATGGCACGTTCCGGGCGCCCGGAATGGCGTTCCATCCGTGTGGAATACGAGTCTGGTCGTAATGGATATGTTACAACAACCTGTTTTGTTGTCTTAGCATAGTCCGAGCGTGTGGAATACCTAATCCGACCGGTTGGACTAAGACATGTTGTGCGGGTGTAGATTCACGAAGCTGGCAGAGGACCATGCTCGAGGACCCGGAGTTCTTCAAGGACAAGCGCAACCTCTCTGTGGTGTTATGCGCGGACGGCATCGAGAAATTCAAAGATAAACTGGGATCTGTGACACCTATAACCTGCCAAGTGGTGAATTACCCTGCACATCTTCGAGGCAAAAGCGAGTTCATTGTGCTTTGGGGCATTATTGATGGCAAACCCAAAGATGCCCAACTCGTCTACCACAAGTTCGTGGACGAGATTATTGACATCGAAAAGAACGGTTGCCGGGTGTGGGACTTTATCGAAAACAAGCCTTTCACCGTTCGAGTCAAGTTGTACAAGGTGCTCGAGGATTATGTCGGATTGACCGAAGCGGGGAACGTGTATGGAACAAACGCGAGGATGGGATGTTCCAAATGTTGGATTGTCGGGACAACAAAGGCAGAGTCTTGCATGCAGAAGACGATTTACGCGCAGATGCTACAACAAAATCCAAGTAAGTCTAATCCCTGCTGCATTCTTCCTAGTATGTATTCGGACGGTTGGACAGATTTCAAAATATTTCTGACTGTACTTCCAGGCGTCGGGAGCCCCGGTTCCGGCCGGTTGGACCATTATAGGGAAAATATGGAGAGATCAAAGCTAGTAATTCCACACGCCCGGAACCCATGCACCCCACGGCCGGACCTGTGTACTCGTGGTTTTACACAATATTCTTTCAACTGTATCGTGTTTTTTATGATGTTTGCAGGTGAAGAGCCAGCGATGAGAACGGACAAAGAAGTGAGGGAGTTGCAGCACCTGCACGACGGGATGATCGAAGCGGGTATGCATCCGGAAGTCATTAAGGACAAAATGGCACGGAGTGGGATCAAAGGATCGAGTGCTTTTACCAAGATTGTGAAGTTTAATTTGCCACGCGACTTGCTTTTCGACGTCATGCACATCTTGTCCAACAACTCCTGCCGGATTATGTCAGCGATTCTCGGTGATGACTGGAATTCAAAGTGCCGAAACTTTGCGAGGGCCTATCAGATGCACAGGCCGTGGCTTATTCCTATACCAAGGAGGAATGAAAATGACAACCGGAGCCCAGCAGAACGGCTGAGATGTGAGTACACCACCTGTCCAATATAATGATGGTCCAAACCCCTGATAGACGGTGGTGTAAGGGTTCCAAACGCCCGGAATGCTATTTCCTGAATGAATGTAGATGGTCCACACCCCTGTCACACGTTGGATAACGGGTTCCAAACGCCCGGAATGCTATTTTCTGAACGAATGTAGATAATCCACACCCCTGTCACACGTTGGAGGGTGGGTTCCGAACGCCCGGAACGTTTCTTCATGAATGAATTAAGATTGTATAGGTTTCGTATTGAACCAGGATAGGTTGTGTGCGTGTGTGTGGGATCGATCTCTTGTAGTGAAACCCTCTCCGTGGTCCCCTTCTAAGGAGGCCTTGAAGGAGATTATCCCATGGGTAAGAGGGCTCAAGTTTACCCGAGATTCGGGGCCGATTGGGAGGAAGTTTCTGCAAATCAAGGCGGGAACGCAAACTACGCCACGCAAGTTGAAAGCACATCATGGCGTAGTTGCTATCACAAGTGGACTCATGTCGATTGTCAGCGCGTGGATGAACAGTGATGGCCATGTGCTACAACCGGAATTCGCTTCCTACGTTGGGAAATATACGACGGTGGTCCGCGAGATTGTGAGCAGAACCATTGATATCGATGTGAGAATAAACACTGCTTACCCCACGTTCCGGGCGCTTGGAACCGTTTGGAGGCCATAGTCCGGACGTTCGGACCTGCTTCATGTTTGTTGCTCATGTTCATATGCTTCGGATTGGAATCACAATTCCGGGCGGCCGGACCAACATTGGATCAATGTTCCGGTAGCACGGAACCTATCCATTCAGGCTATACTGATTTATTCCGTTTTGGGCGTGCGGTTCAGCATCATAAAACTGGCATGGACGCCTTGAAGACAAGGGTATTGGAAGTCCGTGACATCATGGAAGCTGAGCTCTCGCCTGAGCTTTTCGTCATTGCAACGCACCAGCTCGTTCATATTCCGGATCAGATGCGTGACGAAGGACCAGTTCCCGATCTTTGGATGTTCGCTCCAGAGAGCTTCTTCGGCGAGCTGAGACGGATCATCAGGACTCGCTCGCACCCTGTCGCCAGCATGATGAAAGGGGTGGAGTTGAAACGCATGGTAAGTCTGGTACGCGGCTTATACCAGTTGCTACAGGCGAATGGTTCGCCACCAACCATTAGCCAACCACGTAGCGAGAACACCGTGTCCCTGATGTTGGCGACCGGCAACGAGAGGAAGGGCAAACTTGTCTACTCGACACCAGGTACTGTCCAGACTTAAGTGCATATCGTCCAATTTCGGTCCAAGGGTCTGGAAACGTATCATTGAGTAGGGTCCAACCGGTTGGAACTTGCTTGGACCTTTCATTAGACAAAGCCCAAGCCAATAGGGCTCGTTCCATCCACACCCTTCCGGGCGCCCGGAACCCAGGTTCCGGATTAATTCCGGGCGTTTGGAATTAGATCGTCAAAAGCACGCATTGTTTAACAAATTTCCGTTTTGCGGTGCGTAGATGATAAGAAGGAGATACAAGCTTGGCTGGCTACAAACGTGGAGTGGTACGGGAACATTGTCAGAGAATTTAATCGTGCTGAAGACCATTACACGAGGTATGCATGTTTGCTTGACCGAAGCTTTTTTTGACTAATCATTCACGTACGCAGTTTAGTGGTGATCCCCTCGCCCGGAACTAACGTCCAAGCGCCCGGAACGTTGCCTCCGGGCATTTGGACCATGCAGGAACATTAGACAAAACCGACGTCGCTTGGCGGCTCGTCGCGGCGGGGGCAGTGGCCCAGGTCAAAACTTGACGAGGCCGATACTTCATCAACCTGAAACCTGGCGCAAGAGCCCCGTCACAGGGGAAGTCATTCCGTTTACGGAGATGGAAATGAGTTACGCCTTGGCACCACCGAGAATGTGGACAGAGTATGCTTACGTCAAAGTTCGCAATTTTAATTACAGATCGCTGGAAAGGGACATGAACAAGGCTACTTGTCATCGATATTTCAAGTCTGTCTTTAAAGTCTGGAATGTACAGAAGCTGCAAGAAGACGACCAGGACAGGTGAGACATGCCAACTATATATGTTCCAGACGTCTGTATAAGAGTGGAGTGTAGGTTCCGGCCGTTTGGACCATGGTCAAGCTACGTTTCATTAAATCTGTTTAAATATTCAAAAGTTCGATACGTTCCGGGCGTCCGGAACCATGCTGCCACACGGTTCCGGACGCCCGGACTAATGCGTCCTTGTAGATCTCGATTAGCAGGTGTTCATGATTCTTTCACTTCTGATGGCAGGTATGGCGAAATTCTGAAGGTCGTCAAGCTTGTCGTGCACACTGACACATATATTCTCGTGAAGTGTAGATGGTTTCCCCTCGAAGCTGCTCTTTCCGATGCGGTCACGCAAAACATCTACCTGCGCACCGATATGCCATGGGAAACCAAAGATGCATTCATCGAAGCGAAGGACATCAACAATCAAGTGGTCGTGGCGCCCATCCCATGGAAGCCTTTGCGGCTTGCGCGGTATACCGGTAACA
>LGRX02004094.1:0-33619 GCA_001247695.2 Cymbomonas tetramitiformis | reverse complement strand
TCGGGCCCCCTCCTGCAGGACACAAGTGTGGGGTCGGCCCCCCTCCTGCAGGACACTAGTGTGGGGTCGGGCCCCCTCCTGCAGGACACAAGTGTGGGGTCGGGCCCCCTCCTGCAGGACACTAGTGCGGGGTCGGGCCACCCCCTGCTAAACACTCGTGTGGGGTCGGCCCCCCTCCTGCAGGACACTAGTGTGGGGTCGGGCCCCCTCCTGCAGGACACTCGTGTGGGGTCGGGCACCCTCCCGCAGGACACTCGTGTGGGGTCGGCCCCCCTCCTGCTGGACACAAGTGTGGGGTCGGGCCCCCTCCTGCAGGACACTAGTGTGGGGTCGGGCCCTCCCGCAGAGACACGCGTGGGGTCGGGCCTCCGCCAGACACACACACACTAGTGTGGGGTTTGGCCCAGTGACACCAGTGTGGGTCGCCCCCCCAGACACAAGTGTGGGGTCGGGCCCCTCTCAGACACAAGTGTGGGTCGGGCCCCCTCTCCGCAGTGGACACTAGTGTGGGGTCGGGCACCCTCCTGCAGGACACTGGTGTGGGGTCGGGCCCCCTCCTGCAGGATATCCCCGAGTTTGACGGGCAGTTACCTTTGGCAGTACACCCATGAGAATGTCGGGTCCCCTCCCACAGAACACTCACTAGTACAGCCAGGGGGGATATTCTCCGGCAGGAGTGCAAGGGAGGGGAAAGGGCATCCTCCAGCAGCACATCCACAACTGCGCACGGAGGGACTCTGGCAGAATACCCAAGTGCGGACGGGGGTTGCCCTCCAGCAAGACACCTGTGAGCGTGAAGGAGGGGGGGGCTCCAGCAGGGGGGCATCCACGACTGGCGGTGAGAGTAGCCCTCCGAAGTGACCTTGACAACAACGGGCAGTGGGGGGAGCGTCCTCTCGAAAGGATACCCACGAGTGCTACAGGGGAAGGCATCTGAGCAAGTGATAGAGCATCGAACACTGGGGTTGGAAACCTTTCCCATCGTACGGATATGTGTGGGGGTGTGGAGGGCTCGTCCTGCAGCCCACCCACGAGTGTCGGCAGGAGGCTCTTCCCACGCGCAGGGATGAACAGGATCTGTCTTGATCAGGAGGGCCTTTCGTGCTCGCTTCAGTTCCACCACTTACGATGAAAGAGGCATGGGCCTCCTCGCATCCCAGCCAAGGCTCGAACGCAACCCGCGAGGAGAGAAAGCGGGGAGAAGGCAGACCTTTGCGGCGCGTCCCGTGCGGCGTAGCTCTCGCTGTCTTGTCGCGCGTGCGCACTGCCAGGTCGCCCTGCCGTTGGCACGCTTCGCTCGTCCGTACCGCGGGAAGCGGACTGCGGCGCACCCTGGGTAGCTGGGCGTTTCTTGCTCGTGTCAGCGGCAGAGGACTGGGACACACACACACAGGAGGCGCACCGGCCACGTCCACCTTAGAGGGCCCCCAGCCTGTCGCCGCGCTACTTGTGCGGCGGACGGCCGACTTGGCGGACTGTAGATGTGTTTTGAACTGCACTTGTGGGAGGCAAACGGCAATTCGACACTTTCCCACGATAAGGACGCTTCGGGTTTCAGCTGAATAATATTCAAGAGTAAGTCGATTTTGGTCCTAAAACAATAGAAGAAAGGTAGAAGTCTCTTCTTGCAGGACATGGCAGTTCGAGGGCACTGGAGACCTTCGCGTATAAACTCAACCCCCCATACGCTCCCAAGCAGCTCATTGGATGCACGCGTCATACCTTGTTGCTGTATTTAGCGAGAAAGGAGTCGGCCTTCGCGAGCAGGGGATCGTTCGCGTTGGGCATCGCTGCATTAGCCACACACGATATTACGTAGACAAGGTGACTTTCGCACAGTTTCGTCTCGGCTGGCTGTTATAAGCGACGGAATTTGCAGTGAACAATGGCTATGTCTTAACACGCACGAGTGACGACGGCTCAGCCGACTGTGATGGGAAATCCGAATGGACTCTCCGCGTGCATACAGTTTGTTGTTACCACCGCTGCTGGTATCAGGGAACATATCAACCCCCTATGGCCGGTCTGTGGCCGTACGATGAGGGCTGTGGCCGAGGTTTGGCCGAGTGTGCTTTTGCTTGTTGGCCGAAACGAATTATGTAAAATTTTGAAAATTCCCCCGAAAATTTGCGATTTTTATGATATTGCCATACATAAAATTAAAATTTTACGCCTGCGGCGGGCAATTTTGGATTTTGGCCGGGATGGCCGAAATTTGGCCGATGGAAATTTTGAGTGTTGGCCGTACGACATAAATGTTTGATATGTTCCCTGGCTGGTATACGTCTGTACCTCCTCACAACTGCTCATGAAGCGCATTTCAATATTTTCAGTGCAAGTAGCACCAAGCAAGTTCAAACTCTCGTTTTTCTTTATGTCCCTCATTCCGCAGGACGCATGTGGGAATGGTGGTCATGATTCCGGTGTCCGAGAAGTGTGCGAAGATAAAATACTGACCTTGGCGCGCCGCGAAGGCCGAGGGTGGAGGAATTTTATTCTTTGGCAAGTTGCCAGGTGTTGGCATTTGAAACATTTTTACACTTTCTAGAGATACAAGCGGGCTACGTTATTCGACAGAGTCCATCGCGTTACTGCAAGACAGCTACACCGTATCAATCCGTGCCATTGCCTGAACTTCTTCAAGCGTATCAGGATATCGGCACTTGTTCTATAGCATGCAGTACTGTACTGAACACGTATCAAGGTTGCATCCTCATCATTTCACACATAAATGAGATCAGATGCCCGCCGCGTGCCCGTCCTGCATGCAGGATCACTTCCGACATCGTCTTCGACTGATGCAACTTGCGCAATAGCTTGCAATAAACATTTCTCATTTGATTTTGAAACGGGGCTTTCTCCCTCGTCTCGCAACTCACAAGGACAACGTCACGATCTCACAAATCGGAGCCTCCGGCAGCGATCTTCCCGTTTTTTCATTTATAGTCATGCTCATAAATTAAGGGGCACTTTTTTGCGATTTCGAACACACTTTTCGAAAATGTACCCCCTACCCACACGGATCTTGCTTACATGCGGCTGCCTTATAAGAAAGTAGATATACAGCAATATATGTACTGCCAGAAGAATGTCAGAAGCACAATGAGATAGGGTTCTCGGTTGTCTAAAGTCAGATTAAACTGTAGGATAGTCGGGTTTAAGCTGTCGGACAGACGGTGACACACGAGCGGAGCAAAGAGCAGGCACTGCAAGTGACATCCGAGCAGGCGAGGGGTGACACAGGGCACCACAGACCTCCCCCCTTATGGGGGGTGAAAGTCAGTGTTCCCATGACACCACGTCACCCCGAAGGTGGGAGGTGCACTGCAGGGCCAGCCGGTACTCCCGGGCAGGCGGCTAGGAGAAATGTAATGTTTCCCTAGTTACTAGCTAACTCGTGATGTGTCAATCGAGGTTCTCAATCTAGGGTTTGGGGCTGAGTGCCAATCGCCACTCCAGCCCCTGGAACGTGCGGCACCCAAACGGGCGAAGAGCGCAGAGCCGGCCAGTCGGTGTCCTCGTCCTGGAAGGCCATGGAGGCACCAACAGGTCCGTCAACCAGCGGAGGTGCGCCGGAATCCTCCACATGCACCACCGCAGCGGCGGCATCGACGGGGTCAAACGCGTCATCACCACCAGACGCGGGCAGTTGCAATCGCACGGACCGGAACGCCGGCTCCAAGTCGGAGTCAGCCGATGGGGCAAGTGCATTGGCCGCGGGCGGCAGGTCAGGCGTTTCGCCTGCGGGAGGCGGCTGAAGCGACGGACGGGGCACGGCCAGCTTGGAACACTTAAGATGCTTGTCGTTGGCGAAGGCCTCGATGCAGACGTAAGGGCACGCACCGCGGGTGCCTGCGTGCACGTCAATCACGCCCCACATGCGGAAACACACCGCACACGGGTAGCCGGTGCCGGACCACTGTTTGTACAGAGCAGTGGGGGAGTCCACCACCCACTCTCCATCAAGCGGTGTCTTCGATTGCTTGTGGGGGCGGAGCGCCATGGCGGTAGGTCGGCTGGGCGGGTCAGGAGTCTGGGGCTTCTGAGTCTGGGTCTTGGGGCGGTAGCCTGAGGAGCCAGACGGAGCGGCGGAATCCTGCTGGGACGAAAGTGTGGCAAGGGGGCTTTCGTCCCGATAGGCAAGGCGGATGCGAAGGGCGAGGCGGTCAAAAGTGAAGGAATGACCTGAACGCAATTCGCGGAGCACCACCAGGTAGAGGGGGGTGACGTAGGGGCTCTTCTTCGCGGACTCGGCCAAGATGTGCCAGAGGTCCGCCACGCGGTCAGAATCGCCGTACGTCGGCTTGACCTTGCGATGTCGTTCGCAAAGTCGACGAATTGTAGCAAGTTGGGGAGCGGGGTCCACGGTCTCAGAGATGACGATCGCACGCATCTGAGTCCAGTAGCGCATCCCATCGGCGTCGGGCACACCCTCGACCTCGTAACGGAGTCGCTGAAGGGCGTAACGGCCGTCGGCAGGATGGGAACGAGCACACTCGTGGTAGATGGCAAGGGCACTCCCACGAAGAGGGTGGGGCAAGAGGCAAAAGAGAATCTCGTTCATGGTGACGTGATAAAATTCGTAGTCGTGCTCCAGATCCAACAACTTGGCCGCCTCGTTGTACGAAATGGGGAACATGACGTGCCCCAAGCCGGCAGTGAGGGAGGCAAAGTCGGCGTCGGCGGTGTCATTGTCAAAGGTAAAACCGTTGGGGAGCTTGAATCCAGTGGACTTGAGGAAGTGCGTCAGGTCGCTCCCATACTGAAACACATAGGAGAGCTGGTCGCTGTACTCCTCCTCGCGACCCTCTTCAACAGGTGTAGTCAGCAGAACGTCGGGGTCGTCGTTGAAGAAATCGAAAGCCGTAGGGGCTTCAATCGTGGATGTCGGTTTCGAACGTAGGGAGGAAGTCCCCACGATACGGCGGGGTCGGTGGCCAGTAGATGGGGTACTGTGCGATGTCTGGGAAGGCGATGGAGAAGCACCCGCACGCGCACGTGCTGCGCGCAAAGCAGAGCCAACTCCTTCACGTCGGGCGGTCGCCATGTCGGGGATAAAGTAGTGTCGGTCCAGCTGAAATTTGACGCACGGAAAGTGCGTTAAGCGCCGGTAAATGCGGATTGTCGGTAAAAAAATGACGGGAGTGACCGATGTGAAAACAAGCCGGTCGTTGTCAAAAGTGTCGGCTAGTAAGTGTCGGCTAGTAAATGTCGGCTAGTAAATGTCGGAATTGTCGGCTAGTATAGAATCACAGGGCGCGAAGCGGACGGAAGACTGACGAAAACACCACCACTGAACGTGGGTGGGCTATAACCTTATAAGAAAGTAGATATACAACAATATATGTACTGCCAGAAGAATGTCAGAAGCACAGCGTGAGATAGGGTTCTCGGTTGTCTTACGGCCTCTCGATGACAGGTGTCATTCAAGTCTTAACTTGAATAAATGCCAGATGATGTGATTTATCATCTCGATGACATGTACAGTCATAGTCGACCGTACTGACGACTGTCTGTCATTATAATATATGACATGACTCGACATGACATGACATGACATGGTATGACATGTCTGACAGGTATGACACGTATGCCATGTATGACATGTATGGCACATGTGTCATCGGTCATAACCCTGACAAGCATGTTTGCCCGGACGAGTCGGAGGCGTACGACGCCGGTGGCATGTCGCCGGTGGACCCCATGCACGCGCACGAGCCCGATCTCTGCTTTGCGGACCGGATCGCGAGGATGGGGGGACTCTCGATCACGGCTGAGGGCAAGGACTTGGCGATGCGGTACATGCACGCCGAGTCGGAGACCGACTCTTGCGACGGCGACGTGGACGACTCTGCGGCTGGGTGTGACCCTATTGACGGTGAGGATGCGGTCCCGCGCCCTCCAGCATCTCGTCGGGGATGCGGTGCACCGCCTTGGGGGTTTGCCCGCTCTTCGGCAATTACGGTAATGCTTTGTGCATTCCTCTGTGTGTGCGCCACCGCGACGTCACTCACAACTACCGCTCCTAGCGGGGCGTGTGCACCGGACCACACCGGCCTGGAGGTCGGTGGTGCTGCTGAGGCATCCACCAGCAAGCCTGCATTAGCTTCTGCGACACCGGCTGCTATTTTGCCGCGCCGGCACGGCCGGCACCGTGCTCGACAAGGCCTACTCAATTCACCGATCGGGCCTTACATCCCGGTACACCCGCCCCCTCCACCGCTGTATTGGGGTGCACCACCGTCACCGGACTATTCACCGGGCCCGACTACAGACGAGGAGGAGGGGGAGAATCCCTCGCACGACGATCGAGATTTTTCAGGTTTCTTCTGGGGCTCTGCGAATGATTCAAACACGGCATCGACAACTTCAATTCACGGCACCATGACTGTGCTGCGGGCTGGCACAGCAGTGCCACCGCCAACTAGTGGCTAGCAAGTTAACCATGCCGCTCCTGCACAGTGAAATTGACAGTAGCTGTATGTGCAGAGGGGTCCGATCACGGGCCGGGTTTCAGATTTGCAAGTCTTGACTGGGAACAGCCCTGCCAGAAAGGATAGGCCTTCCCTTAGAACTCAATTTCCACCGCTCTAGATGGTGTTTGTTCACAGGTTTCACCTTCGGCTAGCCAGTCACCACACTAGGCGGTGTGCTGGAACAGTCACACCGCTTGCTTTGTGACTCTTCCTATAGTAGTGTGTATGACTGTCACCCGAACCCGAACCCTAACTGTTTATGCCCGTTATATCGGGTTAACTGATCAACTTTATTACATTCTGAGAAAACCTATCACTGAGTGAATATATCCCGAGTCCTAGGGGTATATGCTGGAACAGTCACACCGCTTGCTTTGTGACTCTTCCTATAGTAGTGTGTATGACTGTCACCCGAACCCGAACCCTAACTGTTTATGCCCGTTATATCGGGTTAACTTATCAACTTTATACATTCTGAGAAAACCTACCACTGAGTGAATATATCCCGAGTCCTAGGGGTATATCCAACAGGTTTGGCCCCACTCACTCTTTATTTAGACACTGCGAAGTTTGGCCATGTCTGGCTAAACAACGACGATTGAGATGGAGTGAGGGGCTCCTCTAGAGGCGCGGCGGAACGGTATGGCCTAGTTACATGACTGGTTGATTGGATTTGCGGAGGGCTCGTGCACGTGGCCGCTTATTTTTTCTTACCACGCGTTGGTAGACGTTGGAATTTTGGTCGGATCCGACACCACGTTCCTTGGCCGCGTTATTTAATCCACATGCACGTTTGGAGATCTTTGCGCGCCGCAGCTTTCCACTGATTCCTCGACGACCTCATTTCGACTCTTGGCCGCCCCTCCTTTCGCACCTCGCCCCTCTTACCCTCACTTCATCTCTACAGTCTTCTACACCATGGTTGCGACTAGATTGACATCAAGTATGGCGTCTCGCCGCCGCTCCCTAGCTACTATTTTCGACTCCGCTGCTGCCCGTAATTCCGCCACGCCGGCTACGCCGGCACCTGCTGGTGTTCCGGCTGCGAACTCCGCACAGGCAGTCTTCTTGGCGGGTGTTCGCTCACTGACCCGTGAGCGCTTCGACGAGAGCGTAGCGAAGCACGTGATCCGGAAGTGTTTCCGTGAGAAACATTACCGTTTCACAGGAACGGAATCCAACGCGCAGGTGCTTCTATCCAAGCTGGTGCCTGCTCTCCAGGAGGCATTCGAGGCGCAGGACGTTTTATTTGCGCCGATGTTCGACTTGGAGGACTCCACGTTGGCCGTCCGTCCCGAGGCCAACAAACTTCTTTTTTCAACGCTCGAGCTCATCGTGTGTCCCGCCTCTCCAGCGGGTGACTGGCTCGAGGCCTCTGCGACATTGCACCCGCTGGACGGCAAGCGAGCCCTTCTGGAGCTCGCACGGCGACTGCTGGACTCCGGTGCACCCTTTCAGGGGACATCGGACCTCCTTGGCGTCCGCTTTAAGGCCCACACCGACCCGCCCGAGTCCATCACGGATTTCAACGCGGCCTTACGGTCCGCCAAGAGGCGCAACACTCTCGACGATGACGAGGTGAAGGAGCTGTTCCTCGCGGCGCTGGAACCTGCATTCTACGCGCCGGTGGTGTCCAGGCTCTTCACGCACCAGCAGCGGGCGGCCGTGGACCTCCTCACCATTCAACAATGGGTCCTCGAGTGCTACGCCCGACACGTTGCAGCCGGTACGCACACTGCCTCGTTCACCCTGTCCGCGGCAGCCGTGGCCACTGACGGCGACACCTCGCAGCTGTCCGACCTCACGGCCATCATCCTCGACGTGAAGCGGCAGCTGAAAGGTCCTCACGGACAAGGTCAACGGGCGGGGTTTTACCCCGCGAGCGGACAAGAACAAAATCGGCAACGGGGGAGGCGGCTCCGGTGTTCGTTTTGCAGCAGGTGACCTCCCGACGGGGGGAAACTGGCCGCAGTCGCAGGTGAGGAAGCGCGTTGCTTTCCACAAGGGCAGCGGTGACTTCATCCCGTTCTGCCAGAATTCGACATGCAAGAAAGACGAAGCCCGCCACTGGCACCGCGACTGCCCGAACGGCGGCAGGCACGGCGCTGGGGGAAGCTTCCACAGCTTCTCCCTCGGTGACATCGAGAACGACTTGCTGGCGGAGCAGTTTCAGACGGCCATGGACGAGCACGACGGCGAGCGGTTCGATGCGCTCTGCCTTCTGGCGGGGGGCAAGCCGGAGATGCTCGACGGCGTTTCGGCGTGTGCCTTCGGGCTCGGGCCGGAGCGGGTAGATGGTGCGCTGCATGACTTCCTGCCCTACTGCCAGCCTGCCACCCACATGGGGGGCTTCACGGTGGGTGGTGTCGAGAGCGGGATCTCGGCTGCCGCTTGCACGCATGTCCAGGAGGACTCACCGCCGGCTCCACCGCCGGCGGCAATCACACATGTTTACCCGGACGAGTCGGAGGCGTCCGACGTCGGTGACATGATGCCGGTGGACCCCATGCATGCGCACGAGCCTGACCTCTGCTTTGCGGACCGGATCGCGCGGATGGGGGGACTCTCGATCACGGCTGAGGGCAAGGACTTGGCGATGCGGTACATGCACGCCGAGTCGGAGACCGACTCTTGCGACGGCGACGCGGACGGGTCTGCAGCTAGGTATGACACTATTGACGGTGAGGATGCGGCAGTGCCGACAACGGATCCGGAGCAGCTCCGTCTCCGTTGTACGGAGCACCGATTTTACCAGGCTCCGGCTCCGTAGGAGCCCGCGTGATCGAGGATTCGCATTGCTCCGTCTCCGACGGGGCGTTGAAAAGTCAGGCTCTGGCTCCGTAGGAGCCAACCGAGTCCAGGCTCCGTGCTGATCTGGCTCCGACGGTGCAAAATATAATCAGCCTCCGAGCCCGCGGAGCCGTGAAAAGTTAGGCTCCGATGCGATCCGCGCTCCGCTGATTCATATTTTGTCACGCTCCGGCTCCAAATCCGGGCGGATCTAACAACATTTTACGGGGTAGACAAAAATCCTGAGTTAGCTTTGAATGGCGCAGTCGGTCCGCCCACCATCTCACCATGGCCCCTCCAAGGCCTGCAGCTGTTCAGACCTCACTCCCTTGCGAGATCATCAAAACATACCCAGGTCCTGAACAAGTCGATATGGCTGTCGTGGTGAACATGTATGCGGTCAGTATTCGGTGCAATCGGAATTTTCAGGGAAACGTGCGACATGTGTCGTTATAATGATAGGGTTTACTGATCGGACCATAACATACGCCTCGCTTATCCATTCGTCCCGTAATTTCGTGCCACGTGTAGAGGAGTTCAATGCCGTCATTTCAAGCTATCAAACGTATCAGGCATAACCCCTTTAAAACTCCAGGAAATTTATGCGTAATTTGGGCTGTTATTTTAGAGGATTAGATATTTATCAATCCGCCCGGCGGTGCTGTGCTCCGAAGCGGTGCTAAGGCGCGGTGCACGGACCGGCTCCCCGCACTCAGGTGACATCGTTGTAAACCATTTTCGACTATGCCGAATCCACTGGCGAGGAGTCTAACCCGGTATATTAGCGAGGAAATTACCTCTGTACTGTACTGTCGGTTTTCTGTACTGTACTGTCGATTTTGGGGAAATATGTGCCGACGTGGCAGCCGTGCGACAGTACAGTACAGCCCGAAGGTTTAAGCGAAATATTATCGAGAGAGGGGCATGCAGTATTTTCCACCACGTTTTGTACTGTCGTCTGTACTGTCGTATTCTGTCGTCGGTACTGTAGTCTGTACTGTCGGCTGTACTCCGTATACTGTCGTGTGTACTGTAGCATGTACCGGCCGTTCCGCACCATACTTAATTTCATTTTGGCGACATCCACGCCTCCGCCTCTATACTGTCGTCCTTTTTGTCCGCATTGTACTGCCGTCGACGAAAAACGGTGGACCTCCAACCAGAGACGCGGAAATTGACATGCTGTCACGGACGCAGTACAAAGACGAGACAGTACAGACCAAACGACAGTACAGTACAGAGGTAATTTCCTCGTTAAAATTACGGGTAAACCCGGTCCGAGCGACGCGCTTCTTGGCACGCTTGGTGCCATTCTAAAACATGCACACAAACACGGTAGGGTCCGTTCGTTCCGCGCAATCCGGCGGAGCTTGGAAGCTTTAGGCTCCGGCTCCGTAGGAGCGCGAAAAAGCGAGGGTTCGCCAAGCTCCGGCTCCGCAGGAGCCGAAAAAAATGAGGCTCCGGCTCCGGAGGAGCTGCCAAGCACCACGCTCCGTCCCATCCCGGCTCCGTAGGAGCCGTCGAACATGAGGGTCCGGCTCCGCAGGAGCCGGTGGACACCAGGCTCCGAGGTGGCTCCGTTGGCTCCGTTGTCGACACTGGGATGCGGTACCGCAGCCTCTAGCATCTCGTCGGGGATGCGGTGCGCCGCCTTGGGGGTTTGGCCGCTCTTCGGCAATTGCGGTGATGGTGTGTGCATTCTTCTGTGTTTGCGCCACCGCGGCGCCAATCTCAGCTGCCACTCTTGGCGAGGCATGTGCACCGGACCACACCGGCCTGGAGGTCGGTGGTGCTGCCGAGGCAACCACAGCGAGCCTGCGTTCACTTCTGCGGCGCCGGCTGCTATTCCACCGCGCCGGCACGGCCGGCACCGTGCTCGGCAGGGGCTTCACAATGCGCCGATCGGGCTTTATATCCCGGTACACCCGCCCCCTCCACCGCTGTATTGGGATGCCCCACCGTCACCGGACTATTCTCCGGGCCCTACTACAGACGAGGAGGACGGGGAAGATCCCTCGCACGACGATCGAGACCTTTCAGATTTCTTCTGTGGCTCTACGAATGATTCAATCACGGCATCGACATCTTCAATTCACGGCACCATGACTGTGCTGCGGGCTGGCACAGCAGTGCCACCGCCAACTAGTGGCTAGGAAGTTAATCATGCCGCTCCTGCACAGTGAGATTGACCGTAGCTGTATGTGCAGAGGGGTCCGATCACGGACCGGATTTCAGATTTACAACTCTTGACTGGGAACCGCCCTGCCAGAAAGGACAGGCCTTCCCTTAGGAGCTCAATTTCCACCGCTGTAGATGGTGTTTGTTCACAGGTTTCCACTTCGGCTGGCCAGTCACCACACTAGGTGGTGTGCTGGAATGGTCACACCGCTTACTTTGTGACTCTTCCTATAGTAGTGTGTATGACTGTCACCCGAACCTGAACCCTAACTGTTTATGCCCATATAACGGGTTAACTTATCAGCTTTATTACATTCTGAGAAAACCTATCACTGAGTGAATATATCCCGGGTCCTAGGGGTATATCCAACAACTCCCCTTCCCTTCAGGTGGGAAGCGTCCTCGCTTGTGCTCAGATGCACAGTCATTAGGCAGATTCTGACCCCACGGTGTCCCACTCGCTGTCGTCGGACATCACTGGTGGCGGCGTAGAGATGTACTCCGGCATCAATGTCACAGGCTCTCGCGTCAGCTTCTGCCAGATGGGCGCAAACTCGCTCGTCGTGGAAACCGCTCCTATTCTCGTCTCTCCAAAGCACTTATGCTAAGTGTTCACACACCGCAGTGATTTGTTCCACAGGCTGCTGCAAAGGCAGAGCGCTAAATAACTGTTTAAGCAAGGCCGCGGGGATGCCATACACGTGCCATCTAGCTCCCATGCCTGGTCTAGGTTATCCAGACACACTGTTGGCGGAGCCACTCTGCGCCATCTTCTCATGACGTCCATCACGGCGTTTGAAGTCGCAGGGGTTTTCAGGATCGCAAGCCTTGAGGATGGTAATTGGCGCGTTGGTTCAGAAGTGGGCGGGCTTCTTGTAGGGCATGCCATACTTGCAGTATGTGGCCACGGATGAATTGTGGAGGCGGCAAAGCTTGCATGCATCGTCGAGTATGCAACCCATGAGGAGCTCTACCACGATCGTGGGTTCTCGATGAAGTAGAAAGTCGGCTGGAGGTACTTGATGATCTCCAACGTCCTCCTCACTTGCCTGTCGGCGCTGCGTAGGTTTCTCTCTCCCACTGTCTTGGCTTGGCTGTACTCTGTACATCGAGGGCTTGCCCAGATGACGTCAAAGTGCTTGGGCAAGAACTGCCGGTAGTCGCGGTGCAGGACGTTCTCACAGTGAGTGGGCTTCCATCGGGGCTGGATCTCCACTGAGATCACCTTGCAACCTGGAAACTGCTTGCTGAACTGTCGTTCGACAGAGCCTGTGCCGCAAAACAACACCAGAAACTGTACTGGACGTTGAGGAGATTGTAGGGTAGCATAATGATTCGGGAATAGAAAAGTGCTAAATGGGGAATGTAAATTGTGTCCTGTTTTGGGGGAATATACTATATGTCACATGTAACCTTGCTTAATTCAATCGAGCGCCAAAAGAAATTACAACTAGTTTGTCTAGCACACTCCCCAACGCTTCACAGGTGACATGGACCAGGAGGAGGAAATTTTGCAGTTCACTAGCCCCGGGAAGGATGGACGAGAAATTTATGAGGATTCTGATCCCGAGGATGAAATTGAGGAACTCTCTAGTACGCGCAAGCGGACACGGACGCACGAGCGTAAAGAGTGGGTGGCCTTGCTCAGTGTTTCATCTTTCCGCAGCTGTATGGAAAGAATTAAGGCGGTGTGTTCTGATGGCTTCTCCAAGGCGGACAAACCTCACATAGCTAAGAAAACGGGCGATATTACACACACGTATAAGTGCTCCTTGTACAAGTCCAGCGGCTGTAAAGCTTTTTTTCAAAATCATACAAAGCTCTAGCGAAGGCGACAGTTGTGACTTGTTCCAGAGTGGAGAACACGATCACGAGGGATTCTTCAGCAAAGGCATGAACCCTCGAGTAAAAACCTATTTGGACGAGCACTTGAAGAAGGGCACGGGACCAAAGACGGTGTTCCTAGAAATGAAGGACGACAGTAGCCAGCCGACCGCGTACCGTCGTATATAGTAGTCTGCAATAATTATGCCTACAACAATAAGTTCAGAATTTGGGAAACTCAAGATATTAAAACCTACGGTAACTATATGCTGGAGTGCGTGACTGCTAACTTGTTCGCCATCCCCATCACGGACCTCGACACCCCTGGGGTGTTGTGCATGTTTGACGGCCAAGGTCTTCTTCAAGACGGAAGCTACGCCATTGTTCCTGCGTACAAGGATAACTCACGCAACAACTTACCTCCCTTGATATTCCAAGCCACTTCTTGCTTGAAAATTATGTTACCTTGGCAGCAAGACAAGTGGAGTGAGGACCCAGCCGTTTGTGAACGGCGCCTACAGCAACAATTTGAGAAACTCTACAATGAGAAATTCTACAAGGGCAAGCTAAACCTTCGGGCGCTTTTACGCAACTACAAGCAACTTGTTGAGGACTACCAACTTCAACAAAAACGAAAACGCTGGACCGTGATCTACACCACTTGTGCCTATTACCCACAGCTTAAGGTGGCTTAAGCCACCTTAACTTAAAGGGCTCATGGGGGCTTCTTCGGCGGTGCTTTCAAAATTTGGAGACCTGCGTCGTCAAGATCTCGAGCTGCTCTTTCTGCAGTGTCTTGCCAAAAGTTTGATCCGAGGTCATCTTGACCCCTCAAAATCTCGGTTGAAGTAGCACGGGTATGCAAAAAGCGGGAAAATCGCTCAATTTTTACTAAATGTTGCACCCTCTTGGATACTTCCCAAAATTGCTCACCGGGAACTTGGGCTCGCCTAATAGTGCACATGGTGTCTAAAAGAAGACAATGTCGCCGTCATTTTGAGCTTAAATCTAGCTTCCGGTACCGATAGCTCCCGTAATAATTGAAAACGTCAAGATGGCTTAAGCCACCCTAAATCGCTGTTAGGGTGGCTTAAGCCACCCGAAGGGTAATAGCCACTTGGGAACTACTTCAAGTGGTGTCCACTAGCGACCACCGCTCTCGGGACGACACCTACAAGACCAACTGGAACGGCTTTCCCGTTGAGTTCGGCGGTACTTGCTGGTTGGATAAGCGTTTCCGAATGGGCTATATGCTGGAAATGACACCCTGACTAGTTCGTACAGTCAGGTGTTATATTCAGTGTGTCATCTTCGGTGACCAGCTTGTGTGACAAACTCAGTATATATGTCTATTATCTGAGTTTATCTTAGTTCGTTGTTTCACCGTCGGCAGCGTTCCCCCTCGCGCACTGCTGAGTTTCTAGCAGGTGATGGGACCACTTCACGCTTGCGTGTTGCGTGTATTTTAGCGTAGAATTTTATTTATTTTCATCATATCTTTCGGGGGAGTGTGTCCACGCCTTGTGGCTCACTCAGATTTGGATTCTTCGCTCGAGCTTTGAACTCGCGGTTTGCGAGGGAATTAGACGGAGTGGTGCTCTACGGATTTTCTTGGGTTGTTTCCACACTTATTTTCGTTATATTCTATGGATTCTTCTCAGATTCCTTCGAGTGAAGAGCTCCTAGCTCTTTTGGATTCTATTGACACTGGTTTTGCGAGAGTCTCGACTCTCAAGAGGTCTCAGTTGATCTCTTTGTGCACTTCTATGAGCGAGGCTATTGCGCATTTCCGCTCGCCGCAGATTTCTTCGCACAGTTGGACCGCAGACCCGCCGATCATTTTGGAGATCATTGTTTCAGGGAGCACACAGGTTGGTGGTGCTATTTCCGATGATTTTGCGGGTTCCGCTGTTTCTTTCTGTGAGACAGGCGTCGGAGATTCGCCAGTACTTTTGGCAAATAAATCAGTTTCCACTCAGATTACTTCCACTAGACCCTCACCTAGTATCCCTAGGGTGAGAAGCGCGCGCGCACAGGCCCCTCCTGTGCGTCGTGAAGTTCATTACATTCACGCGCCCCCTATGCCTGGGCCTCCTTCTGTGGACATCGAGGACCAGCATTTTGAGCAGTATGACAGTAGTGAGGAGGATGAATCGGAGTACCCCCCTGGGTATTACGATGATTCAGACAGTTGTGAGGAAGTAGAGGAGGAGCAAGATGGCCACTAGGCCGCTCCGTTTTTTTCGTCCGATCGATTGGAACAGGATGAAACCCTGGACACAGGTTTCCAGGGCGACTCTTATGGCGGAGTTTTAGAGCCCCCTGTTGGGGATGAATTTTTACCGCAGAATGATTTTTCAGTTGGCATTGTTTCCTATGTAAGAGATGCTATTCCTGAGAACGAAAATTTAGAGCATTACGAAGAGTACACTGCTGAAGAGTGGGCTGCCTGGGAGGCCGAAGCCCATGCATTGCACGACACTGGTGGTGCTGGATTTTATGATGAGTATGAATATTTTGAGAACTCAGCTTCCGATGATTACTCTGATGGGTCTTATTAATCTTTAAACAGACAGGCGGTGCTCCCTTTTGCAATTCTCCACCACTTGCTGTAGTTTTGGACCGAAGGATGTTGTATATTTCTCACCACTTGCGGGCAGCTTTTCAAATTAAGACGAGCAATTTACAGGCAGGAGACCTTTGCAGTTCACAGAATTAAAAGCTAAACCGACAGGCAGACTTATCTTTTACATTCTCCATCACATGCAGGCAGGCGAGATCTGTGGGAGCACCCACCACTAGCTGGCAAGGACGCATTTTGACCGATCAGATTTTATTTTAGCGAGATCTCTAGCTTTAGCAAGTATCATATTTTTTGCTTAAGCTCGCATCGACCACTTGTGACTTTTCTAGCTTCTAGGCTTAACAATCTTGCATCTTTCACTGTAAGCCTAGTAGCTAGGGTGGTGTGTTGTCACAAGCTGTCCACCTCAGATGAGGTGGTGTGCTGGAAATGACACCCTGACTAGTTCGTACAGTCAGGTGTCATATTCAGTGTGTCATCTTCGGTGATCAGCTTGTGTGACAAACTCAGTATAATTTATATGTCTATTATCTGAGTTTATCTTAGTTCGTTGTTTCACCGTCGGCAGCGTTCCCCCTCGTGCACTGCTGAGTTTCTAGCACTATATGGCCTTGAAGTCCCACGAGGACGCCTTCGCCTCTGACGCTCTGAGCTCGTGGACTTTCTCGTCCTTCGGGCGATACGCATTTCCTTTGGCGTTATGTGGCAACCCAAGCTTCACACCCTTGACCACTCCCTTGCGTTTTACAACGCAAACTTAGCCCTACCCAAGACCGCTCAGGTTGTCTTCAATCACCTTGAGCGCGGGGAGACCGTCACTAGAACAAGGTATTCGCTTAAGTTTTCTTAAGTTTGCTTAACTTTTCTTAAGTTTTCTTATCTTTTCTTAAGTCCATGAAAATTATACCGCGTGTCATGTTTTATACAATTCGGTCATCAGCTGGCCTTCAGAATGCCCGTGGATGTATCAACGAGGACGCGAGCGAGTACGCCAGAGCAAAAGATAAGAAAAGTTGAGTGCAAACTGTGTTCTGGTGGGTGGCGGGGTACTCGAAATAATTATACACAATAAAGTTAAGCCAAAACCGTGTTCTGGTGACTGAAGAAATTATAATTTGGGTGGCGGGGGGCTCAAAGTAATTATACACAAGATATGATAGTCAGATAGATGGCATTCCCGACGACGAGAGCTCGCGCTCTAGGCAAGGAAGAGAAATTATATTCGAGGCGACAGCGACATGGAGATGGAGGGTGCGACGATGCGCCAATCAGAAACTGGGATCCATCCGTGAAGATTCAAAATTTCACTTCGGAGTTTTGGTTGAGCAGCACACGCGCCGCAAGTTTTGGTCAAATAACATAAATTCGAGATGTTCTCCCCTTATAATGCGCTGATAGCACTGCACACGCCTCCAGTTTGTGAGATAGCAGTTTAGTATTTTCGTTAGCAATAGCGTAGGCTTTCCGACTGAAGGGACTTCGCGGGAATAGAACTCAGAAACGAAACGCGCAAGGGGTGTTTCTCTTTTTCGAAATTGAAATCTTGTCGGGTTTCAAAAAAACTACGCGTTTCCGAATTTCGAGTCTATTCCTGCGTACCTGCATATTTTACCTCGACTTGTGCGACTTTCAAGCTTTGCAAAAGGCGTTGATGACGGCGTGCTAGGGTAGCATAGCTCTAGCTCGTCGGATGCTTCATCCCTGCCGACCACAGCTCGTTTTGGCAATGTTTGACTGCTGTGGAGCCCTTTGAGCGCTCGCGGTCACTGGATAGAAGTCCTTTCCTGTGTCACCGTATTATCTTTTCTGAATTTTCAGCCCTGCTGGCTTTGTGCGCGCCTGTGATGTGAAGCGACCGATTACTTGCCAGACTTGGACCGGCCGTTTGCACGATTTTCGGGAAGACTGACCTCTGTTTATGCTGTTCGCAGGTGCTCCTATCATATCCTAAGAGCCCTACCTTATCTTTTGAGGAATCCTGTGGTAGTCTTGTATGCGGTTGTGAAAATCACTTCATCGGCCCGGCTCACTCTGTTCCTCAATCTCGACTGCTGCGTCTGAAAGTTCGTTTGCTCACCATCCTGATCTCGGGGTCCCCTCATTTTTTCTGTTGGCGTGAACTAGTGATTGAAAGTTGCGTGCTGAGTCATTTTCGCTTGGCAGGTGATTTTCCCCTAGTCCACACCTTATGAAGTTGCAGAGCGTCTTTTCACCAGCTTGTGCTGTGCGTTGAGTATTTTTCTCATGAGAGTTGTACTACACTGTGAAAGTATTATGCATATGCTTGGGCGTAGTGTGCATTTTAGTACACAAGATAAATGAGACGCTTGTTTTGCCACGTATTGGAAGTCCCCCCCCCTCCCCATATATTGATATGCATTCGGTGAAAAACACGCGTGGCTTTAGCTCAAAAAGAGCGCCGGAACTTGTTTCGGAGATCTTAGTTTGATGCTGAGAAGCCACTGCCATAACCTAGCTGACCATCCTAAAAGTACGATGTTGGGAATTGGGGCACGCACAGCAGGCAAAGGGATTGCTGATGCACAACGGATCCACGGGAATTTTCCCGTCTTGGTTTGGTGATGGAAACCTGTAAACTGTGGTGCTAGCGGAGTGGCGGGAACGGTGTGAAGCGTCCCCGCCGTCCATTGTCTTTTGGGTAAACTCCGTCTGTCTCGCGTTCCTGACTGTTGCAACCGAGGAACTTTACTATGGCAGTAGCTCAAATATGAGCGCCGGGAACATTTTCCGAAGATCTCAGTGCAAACCTTAGTTGCCAATTGCATGCACAGCTTGTACACTGTGTCTTGGGAGTATACAAGACACTGCGTACAAGTTGTGCTGAAGCCCCACACAGTAAAGCATACTTCGTATATATATTATGTCATATTCCCCTTGGAAAATCTTTGCTTCAGGGATAGATTCTCTGCTTTGAGCTGAGTGATTATGGCTTCAAGCTCCGTGACTTTCTCCACCTGATTACCCCTTGCCCGCGCAACCGAGGCATATTGAACTCGGTTTTGCATGGCATCAAGAGAGAGAGAGAGAGAGAAAAGACTTTGAGGCACTAGCTCAACAAGAGCGCCGAGCCTTTTGGCTTGGAGATCTCGGTTTTGACTCCGAGGTGCCACACAAAGAAGTTAATTGTCATCATACTAGTTATTCTTCATTTCTATTAGCCTGAACCTTGTGCTTGGGAACAACCTCTTATTATAACATATTGCCTGGCCTTGATTGAACTTGCAAGCAATTTAAATCGTGGCACTAGCTCAACAAGAGCCCAAGCGCGGAGCCCGTTGAGGGCGAAGCACCGAAGCTTGGAGATCTCGGTCAAAATCCGAGGTGCCATACCCTCTTGGCTGCGATGCGGAGATAGCTCTCCGGACACGCGCCAAGTGGGTTAGGGGGTGGACCTACTTTATGTGACTGACGGATGCTATTATGACTGTTTGGCAGGCCCACCCATTCTTTGCTGGGTGCTGGGACACCTTATACTTTGTGGCAAGTGCCTTCGTGCCGAAAGTCGAGGGTGAAGTCAATACGCAATACTTCGAGCAATACAATGAGGTGCGTTCAACATCTCTTCTGACCTTACTTTTCCTTAGAATAGGAGACACGTCGAGGGGACGGCTGCGATGTGGGGACAGCTCCCTGGACACGCGCCCGAACCTTAGGGGCTCCATGTGACGGTGGGCGGTACCGTATGGGCGACGGTGTGCATGGTGGTAAGGCGCCCGGTTGTAGAAGGTTGGGATGTTCAATATGTGGGGACAGCTCCCCGGGCACGCGCGTGTAACCCGAGGTATGTTTTGTGGTGGGTTGTTGTGGATGCCCATGGGTCGGGAGTTGCATGTTAAGAGGGCTGTTAGCACTCGCTCTCTACGCGCCCCCGGACCCGCGACGGGTGGTGGCATCATGCCGATGGGTCGGGAGTTGCGTGTTAAGAGGGCTGTTAGCACTCCCTACGCGCCCCCGGACCCGTGGCGTCACCGAGGTACGGTGTGGGTTGCGGTGTGTATGGTAGTCGCATGGGAAGTGCGCAGGCTGTTGGTGACGGCTGCGATGTGGGGACAGCTCCCCGGACACGCGCCTGATCCTTAGGGGCTCCATGTGTCAGTGGGCGGTACCGTATTATGGGCGACGGTATGCATGGTGGGCAGGCGCCCGGTCGTAGAAGGTTGGGATGTTCCAGATGTGGGGACGGCTCCCCGGGCACGCGCCGGTAACCCGAGGTATGTTTTGTGGTGGGTTGTTGTGGATGCCCATGGGTCGGGAGTTGCGTGTTAAGAGGGCTGTTAGCACTCTCTACGCGCCCCCGGACCCGCGACGGGTGGTGGCATCATGCCGATGGGTCGGGAGGTGCGTGTTAAGAGGGCTGTTAGCACTCCCTACGCGCCCCCGGACCCGTGGCGTCACCGAGGTACGGTGTGGGTTGCGGTGTGTATGGTAGTCCCATGGGTAAGTGCGCAGGCTGTTGGTGAGGGTTGCGATGTGGGGACAGCTCCCCGGACACGCGCCTGATCCTTAGGGGCTCCATGTGATAGTGGGCGGTACCGTATTATGGGCGACGGTGTGCATGGTGGGCAGGCGCCCGGTTGTAGAAGGTTGGGATGTTCCATATGTGGGGAGAACTCCCCGGGCACGCGCCTGTAACCCGAGGTATGTTTTGTGGTGGGTTGTTGCGGATGCCCATGGGTCGGGAGTTGCGTGTTAAGAGGGCTGTTAGCACTCTCTACGCGCCCCCGGACCCGCGACGGGTGGTGGCATCATGCCGATGGGTCGGGAGTTGCGTGTTAAGAGGGCTGTTAGCACTCTCTACGCGCCCCTGGACCCGTGGCGTCACCGAGGTACGGTGTGGGTTGCGGTGTGTATGGTAGTCGCATGGGAAGTGCGCAGTCTGTTGGTGACGGCTGCGATGTGGAGACAGCTCCCTGGACACGCGCCCGATCCTTAGGGGCTCCATGTGATAGTGGGCGGTACCGTATGGGCGACGGTGTGCATGGTGGCAAGGCGCCCGGTTGTAGAAGGTTGGGATGTTCAATGTGTGGGGACAGCTCCCCGGGCACGCGCCTGTAACCCGAGGTATGTTTTGTGGTGGGTTGTTGTGGATGCCCATGGGTCGAGATTTGCGTGTTAAGAGGGTTGTTGGCTCACGAGATCGCGGTCCACTATCCATAGCGTTCTCATAGGCCGCTGGCGCTGGGGGGGTGGGAAGGTACCCAACTCGATGAGAAAAGCTGGCTGACCTGGAATCTACGGTTTTCTTAAAGGTGAGTGATTACTGTATGGTGGAAGGGGGGCGGGGACGTGAGTATGGTATCTTGTGGCGGGTATCTTGTATCCATCACAGCCCTCGATCACCGCCCGTAACACCTGTGTCGTGGGCAGTGATTTGATGGGTGCTTGGAGGCCACTCGCCTAACCCTATGCCCCCCAACACGGCCCACAATCACTGCCCGTGACGACTTTGTCGTGGGCATTGATCTGAGGGTTGCTTGGGGGTTACCCGCCTCACCTCACGCCCCCCCACACGGCCCACAATCACCGCCCGTAACGGCTTAGTCCGGTTTGTCGTGGGCAATGATTTGAGGGGTGCTTGGGGGTCACCCGCCTCACCTTATGCCCCCCCCGACACGGCCCACAATCACTGACCGTGACAACTGTGCCGTGGGCAGTGATTTGAGGGGTGCTTGGGGGTCACACGCCTCACCGTATGCCCCCCAACACGGCCCACAATCACTGCCAGTGACAATTGTGACATGGACAGTGATTTGAGGATTGCTTGGGGGTCACACGCCTCACCTTATGCCCCCCCCACACGGCCCACAATCACTGCCCGTGACACCTGTGTCGTGGGCAGTGATCTGAGGGGTGCTTGGAGGTCGCACGTCTCACCTTATGCCCCCTGACACGGCCCACAATCACTGACCGTGACGGCCGTGCCGTGGGCAGTGATCTGAGGGGTGCTTGGGGGTCACACGCCTCACCTTATGCCCCCCGACACGGTCCACAGTCACTGCCCATGACAGCTTTGTCGTGGGCAGTGATTTGAGGGGTGCTTGAGGGTCACATGATTGTGCGCTTACTAATTGTTTGCTTGACTTGTTTGCAGGAGATGGATGCAGGACATGGAGCACCTTTCGAAGACTGTATGGTTGCTTAGCTTGCTAATCTTATCCGTTGCTTGTTAGGTGATCGTGCGAGTGGCAGGCTGCATGCACATTAGTTTGGATATGTTGTTCATTGTTAGTTTGAGCCAATCGCATTACGACGTATGTATGTATGTTTACACTTGGTCATAGGGTAGGGGATGTGACATCTGTCATTTGTCTTAAGTGTCATAGGGTGGGGTGTGTGTCATCGGTCATTTGTCTTAAGTGTCATAGGGTGGGGTGTGTGTCATCGGTCATTTGTCTTAAGTGTGATAGGGTGGGGTGGGTGTCATCGGTCATTTGTCTTAAGTGTCATAGGGTGGGGTGTGTGTCATCGGTCATTTTGCTTAAGTGTCATAGGGTGGGGTGTGTGCCATCGGTCATTTTGCTTAAGTGTCATAGGGTGGGGTGGGTGTCATCGGTCATTTTTCTTAAGTGTCATAGGGTGGGGTGTGTGTCATCGGTCATTTGTCTTAAGTGTCATTGGGTGTCGTTTTTCTTAAGTTTTCTTAAGTTTTACTTATATCACCGACGTATAACTCCATCGGCCAATAGCTAACTGCAACGCTACAATTTATACGTATGGAGGCTTGTGGGGGTTTATACGCAAAAAGTTAAGAAAAGATAAGAAAACTTAAGAAAAGTTAAGCAAACTTAAGAAAACTTAAGAGAATACTTGCAGAAGTGCGTGTTGACGAAACCCTTAACGACGAAATCATATTGGTGGAGGACATCAAACAGGACATGTGTTGGGCACACTTCAAGATGAAACTCAACGAGAAGTCTAGCATGTTCGTTTAACGACGCTAATAACGTCGAGAGCTTCAAGACGGGTGCTACCAGTGTTCACCGTATCACGCTCACTACTGTGCGCACCGAAGCCTTCAAGTTGTTGATATTGTCCTTCGAGGAATATATGAAATATGTTCACAATGAAACCATATTCGAGCGTGAATATCCTTTGCCTACTGGTCCAACACGATATGTGCGACACGATATCTGGCGGGAGGCCCTACTCATGGTGGAAAGCAACGTCATGGAACTTGTGACCAAGGCGACCCGCTTACCCCACCCTACCTGACGAGGGGACCATGGTGTACGTGTTGCCTAGAACGAAGACCTTCAACCGTCTGAAATCGGACACCATCGCGGACAAACGGAAAGAAGTACTTGTTTTGGCCGCCGAGTTCCTATCACGTATCCGTAATCCCGAGAACCCCCCGGCTAGTGTGACGACGTTCAACGAGTTCGTGTCCCTATATGCCTCCTTTGTGCTTGTGCAGGCTTCAACAACCCCGAAAGATTATGTGCACTACACGTGCAACTACCCTGAGTTCTACGAAAGTGGTGTGTGCGCGGACGTGGTGGGAGTGGGGTTATTCAAAGGAAAGTTCAAAGCACCTTTGGAAAAGCAGCTCGACTTGATCGGTCGGGTTCCCAACAAAGCTGGCCGACCAATGAAACCTACTTCTGCACTTCGGCGACAACCTCTTAGCAAGATCACAGGCAAGTTGAAGAGGCTAGCTGGGAAAAACACACAATTCGATGAAAATGACATTCTCGTGTGAAAATGATATTGCCTTATTTACCTCATGATAGGATTAAAAAGCCGCATTTTAACACTTCAGTCAAGAACATGCAAGTGTAGGTTGTGCATTAGATTTAATGGTTTTTATGGTACAAAATTGAGGTCAAATGCACTTTTTCGAAATCTAGGAGGAGTGAAAACACAAAGAAATTTTGACTCGGAATCTATATACATGTTATACACATATTATTTGCATGTTTTTTCAGTCTTGCTATACGCGTCCACTTCAGGTGCTACCGCTACCGCTACGCAATTATCAAAAGCTTCGTCTTCATCGGAATCATCCGATTCATTCAAGTCACCTACGTCCTTGCGCGTGCGTTTGGTTTGTTGTGCAAGCAAAGCGACGACTATCTGCGCGTATTGGTCGTTCGGTATACTCCGTTCGGGGTCTTTCGCATCCACATTCCATGCCAGCACTATTGCATTCTTATCGAAAGTCTCGGTAGACGGTCGGTGCCCCGGTGGCGCTGCGAAAGCTCCTGGGTGACTCGCAAGATGCTTGCCGAGGTGCTTCTTCTTGGTGTCGGTGTGCTTTTTGGGTTGGAAATAGCGATATTGCAGCTGCCGAGTTGACGGAGTGCGCGCCTCCACCTTCACCAAGTACAACGGATCCGACCATTCGATTCGCCTCAGTTGTACGCGGAAAGCAAACTTGTCGTTTTCACGTTCCACCGCGAGAGCCACTGCAAAGCTGCCGACTGTCATCTGGCCGTAGGTGACCTCCCACTGGGCGTTGTCCACGTACTGCTCTGCTTGCTTTTGGGCTCGACCTTGATGTTTCCGTTTACCGTTGTAAATTTCTATCGGCGCTCGATCAATTCGGCGTCGTTGGATGCGCACCGGTATAGCGGGGACGGCGGCAGCACCGGTAGCTTCTATCGCCAAAGCGGGCGCCTCTATCAGTCGAACCAAGGTGGCATTGCGCTCGATGCCGATTTTCTCAGGATGCTGGAAGGGGTATCGCGGGCGCTTGACATTCTCCACCAGCAGTTAGGTGACGCTGTTTCTCGATGACATCCTCGCGCCAAAAATTTTCGTGCACGTCCGTGAGCTTTGAGCCCAAAATGTCCTTCAACGCCTGTAATGTATGCTCAAGCTTTTCGATGCCTTCTACGGTAAAAGGAATCGGCTTGATGTATCCAGGCCCCGCGACAGGGGGTGTAGAAGCAAGCCTTGCCAATGGAGTCGCGGGTAACCATTTGGGTGAAATGGAATACTGTTTGTACTGCATGCCCACTTCGCCGTGCTCGTCCTTCTTGAACTTGAAAGCCTTCTGTGCTAAAATATTGTGGCAATCGAAGACGTGACTAGAAAACAGGGAACATATCAAACTTTTATGTCGTACGGCCAACACTCAAAAATTCCATCGGCCAAATTTCGGCCATCCCGGCCAAAATCTAAAATTGCCCGCCGCATGCGTAAAATTTTAATTTTTTGTATGGCAATATCATGAAAATCGCAAAATTTCGGGGGAATTTTCAAAATTTTACATAATTCGTTTCGGCCAACAAGCAAAAGCACACTCGGCCAAACCTCGGCCACAGCCCTCATCGTACGGCCACAGACCGGCCATAGGGGGTTGATATGTTCCCTGCTAGAAAACCAAGAGCTGAAGCCAAAGATCTTCTCGGTGTGCTCGCACGTTACACCATCCGTAAAGCATTCTTGTGCGACCTGTATCATCTCGTCGAGCGTCCAAGCTTGCTTGCGTCGTAGACGCACGGAGAAGCGTGAAAACATCTGGTCAATGTTCTCGTGCGTGTGTCTCACCAACAGAAAGTCGAGTTTCATCTTGCAAAAGACGTCCGTGTGAACCAGCCAAGCTGCGTATGCCAACATCAACTTGCTCTTGTTGGTGCTCACATTGTCAAGCTGTACATACAATACTTCCGGCATCGGGTATGAATTTTCCCCGTCCCCGTTGCGTCGATGCTCTTGAATGCGGAGGATATCCCGGTGCAAAACGTTGACAAGGAAGTTCGCATCGTCCTTGAAGTTGGCGTAGTTGAAATCCATGAAGCGGCCCACGTTCTCGATCATGCTCCCCATGTTGTGCACGTCAAGGAAGTCCTTAGAGTCCAGATGTTTAGGGATACGTCGAAAGTGTGGCAGTCGGGTGGTCCACTGCGTTATCATGCCATCGATGATCACCGAGGCAATACTTATGCCAAGTTTTGTTCATGGCCATGCTCTTGGTCATATTTGCTTTACGACCATGTTTGTAGAACTTCTGGCGCTCCGCTCGTGCGATTGCCAGATGTTTGTTGAGAGGCCCGTTGTATTGCGCTGTACAAGGTACACAAATTCGGGTCAGTGAACAAATTACATAAGCATATAAACACATCACAAAGCTATTCAAGAATATTCACCTTTTTGAGATTTGGTTAAGCCTTCCTTCAATAACTTGAAGGACGCGCAAACATCGCACTGAGAAAATCGGTTCACCGATGGAATCTTGAGCCAAGAGCTGCAATCTTCGTCAAATACTTTGTAGAAGTAACTGAGAGAGATCTTTTTGCTCTCCTCATTCTCACGCAAGCCCGCGATGTACTCGTCCCACAGCTCTTCGATGGTCAAATCATCCGAAAGGTGAATCTCGGCTTTTTCAGGTTGGGGTTGTCCGTATTCGTCGGCGTATTTCTTGATCCATGCGACGACCGACTCGCGTTTCAGGGAAATCTTGTGGTTGTCCTCCTCGTACGTCAATCCATGAACAAACGTGTGTCGGCCCTCGAGCACGCGTTTCCGACAGTCGTGGAGATACCCGTAGCTGATGCCGTAAGCCATAAAGTAGAACTTGAAGCACACCTGTTACAGAAAAAAAGACACCGCCACTCAAACAATATTAACACATTATCCAGAAAACGCATAAGGGTGTTAATAGGTTGCGCCAATTTAAGACGCTTTGGAGACACCCCCGACACTGCACGTCTGCAGGCGGGACGGCCGTCGCGTGCCCGTCAGCACTCTCCACCACGCCTTAAGTCTGCGCAACCTACACCCTCAGTGGGAATCGAACCCACGAGTGCGAGGTTCATAGCCTAGCGCCGTACCAACTCGACCAATGTCGCGAATATGTACACATCATAATTTTCAGAAATTTATCATACAATATTCCACATTCCTGTGATGTACAATATCACACAATCTATCACAAGGTCCAAGAAACATTTCGCTTTGGCCAGAGGCCGTTCATTAGCTAATGAACGGTTCCCACAGCCAAAGTGTCTATATATGTGTCGCGCTTTGGCCAGAGGCCGTTCATTAGCTAATGAACGGTTCCCGCAGCCAAAGTGTCTATATATGTGTCGCGCTTTGGCCAGAGGCCGTTCATTAGCTAATGAACGGTTCCCGCAGCCAAAGTGTCTATATATGTGTCGCGCTTTGGCCAGAGGCCGTTCATTAGCTAATGCACGAGTTCAAATAAACATACCTGTTTCTTGGCCAAAAAGTATTTGAAGTCGAATGTATCTTCAGATCGAAAGCTGTTTTTTTAGCAAGTCCTTCACGAAGTATTCATTTCTGTCTTTTTGAGACATGCTGAAAATGTTTTCGCGAAAACACTTAATATCTGCCGATGAGAAAGATAGGCAGCAGTACGACTTGCGATTGCACTTAATGGTTTCTGCCATTGATATACTGTCAGCCTGCAAACGTCGCTGCTTGATACTAATTACGCCTTCATATTTCTTCTTGCGTATGTCGGATTCGTACGGTTTGCGCACAGCAATCTGCTTGTTTACTCCGCCGTTCAAACACCGAAGAGTCTCTCCATCTAGCGCGTCTAAACTTGTCTCTGAAAATTCTGTATAAAGTCTACTTTTTATCTCATTTAAGTCAATATCTCGCAAAGCGCGTGTCCCGGAAACGCGTGAAGAATTGGAGCTAACTTCCGATCTAGACGTCAAAGGCGCGTTCCAAATGACCATTTGCGTATTTGCGCTCGGGGCTATGCTTGGAATTGGCTCCTGATCAAAGAAGTCGGCCTCTAACTCCATAGAATCTTCAATAACGAATTTCGGGCACGGTTTGCAGATAATCTCGCAACCGTCGTCAAAAGGAATAGAAAACATGTGCCCGGAGGCACGGCGTGAGCCGATATATCTGTGTGTGTGTGTATGTGTGGGTCATCGGGAGTAATCTGGGATTGACACGATGACAGTGAAATTGGGCTTGAAATCACGATGAGAATGAGTACCAGATGTCCGGGGTATGATAGTATGACACTATAATATTATGACACCATGACACTATAGTAGTATGACAATACTGTGGGGTGGTCATCGTGGTACTTGGTCAGACCCTCGGGGAATGGCCGGATTCGCATCGGGATCAGAAAGACGATGAAATCGAGTATCAGATGTCTGGGGTATGACAGTATGTCAGTACAGTAATATGATAGTACTGTATGACGGTCATCGTGTCAGCCCGTCGATGTGACATCTGAATCGAGAATGACGAATCGGAATTAGAAATGAAATCGGATCAGGAATCGAACGTTGGGCCGTGGTGTGACATCGGGTGCCCGGGTGGTTGACCCTGCAACCCGAGTTACGAGTGAATAAGTAGAGCACTTGAGAAGTGCTTGGCCTTCATGTTCGGTTGTGAGGACTGAACCAGTCTCACAGGTATGCAAGCAAACACTTACAGGTAATATGGTGCAGAGACCATAGGGTGATATCGGATGACTTTGGGTAATGTCGGATATTTCGGATATTTCGGTTAAACTTTCACTGTTTGAGGTTACAAGACACCAGAGGTTGGTGCCAATGTGTAACTAATTCAAAAACTGACATGAGAGCTTGTTCAGCTCTTTAAGTAGTAACATGTCGACTCGAATTCCCTCAGATCTCTCCGAATTCGACAGTCACAGTGCTCAGTCACTTCATGTTCACATATCCGATGACCTGTCTTGTCATTTAGCCCTTGGGCTGCAGCTGCCAGTCATACAATGATCTCTGCTCTGATTTGCTGAATAGTCATAGATCTGATGATGTGGCAAGAACTGGGGCTCTCCTGGTTTCCCTCCAGTTCTGTGTGGCTGTTTGAATATAAAATGGTTCCCCCCCATTTCTGGAATGGTTTCCCACCAATTCTCTCAACCTGATCTGCTGTGGTTGCAGATGTTCAAAAAGTCACAAGCTGTCAGTCACCCTCGTCATACCTCGCGGTCATACTGGTGACTGTCATTGGTGCTGTCACTCGTCATTCTGACACGTCTGTCTCTCGTCTGACTCGCGATACACCCTAGTACAACTCTCCCCCCCTTTCGGCGCGCCTACGTCCTCGCTAGGCTGTCCTGCATGCCCTTATGTACATAGTTAGGGGAGGTTAGCATGCACTTTGCGACAAGATCGGGCTGCTAACCCTACATTCTGGGAAAATCAGAAGACGTCTAGAAGACGTCTTCTGAGCGTCTTATAGACGTCTTCGTAGAAATGATGTCTTCTGGTTTCCAGAAGACGTCTTCTGAGTGGAACGTCTTCTGGAAACCAGAAGACACTCTTCGGGGAAGACGTGCCGAAGATGTGCGGAATGTCTTCCGGATTTCGGAAGACATCTTCCCGGAAGACATGCAAAGGGCAGTCTTCCCGGAAGATACCCGGAAGATGTTCCGAATGTCTTCTGGGCCAGAATACATTCTGACATGTGTTATCGACACATATGTGATGATTATGCAATTTGGCCACATAGCTACTTCATACCACACGTACACTAGTCGCGTAATCACAGAAGACATTCAGAAGGCGCACGGAAGACATGCGGAAGACATTCCGGGTATCTTCCTAACAACTTCAGGGTTGTCATCATGCTCTGTTGCTATGATACATAATATACGGCTAAGTTAATTGATAGGTCTATCTACACATACATGTACGATTGCATCTATTCAACATACAGACCACTAAGTACGATGCCCGGCGTATTATCATGATCGCCTCTTGCGTCTTGCACCTTTCGGTCGTGAACCATCATCGTCGATGCACTCGAAAAAGTCAGCCTTTAAATCAAATACCACCGCCGTCTTCATCACAGGATGTTTCTTGATTACAACTTGGTGCTCAATTTGAGCCGCCAGGATGAATGGATAAGTAGTGTCCCAAGGTGTCTCGGGATCATCCGGGTCGTATGTGTACACCACCTTTGCGGTATTGTCCGGCCCGTACTTCGAGTTTAGCTTGGCAAACCGTTTTGTCGTCGCTTGGTTGAATTCAGGGAACCACTTTCCCTTCACAAGAATGTACTCTTTCGCGGCCAAGTCGACCTTGTAGATGCTATCTACCATGGCGTACCTGCGAGTTGGAGCCACAATACTCTATAGTAAGAATCCCCGAAGACGTCGAGAAGACACACAGAAGACATTCGGTACATATTCTGCGCACATTCACCAAAACGTAATGCACGGACGCACCGGTCAGTCTCGATTTCCTCGCCTTTGATGTTTTCTCCAGAGAAAAAGGCTCGGAAGTAACGTTGACAAGTTTTCTTCGTCTTGTCCTGAGCTGCCGTGCAATAGCAAACTCCTCGAACCACGACCGAGCCGAAAGATTGACACACGCGAGGAGGCCCTTCGACGAGTGCCGCTTCATTCTCCGTGAATGGTCTCCCCAGCCAGATCTTGGGGTCGCTACCGTGCATATGCAGCGGCACATCCATCAGGCGAGACGCTCCGGCTCGTGCGCCAATACGTCTCCGAACCATATGGTTTTCCCTGCGAATGTATACGTGCACAATGTCAGGACATGTATTTACCGAAGACGTGTGGAAGATGCCTAGAAGATATATGAAACGTCTTCCAAGCACCTTATGGGTTTCATTTCTTACTTACCTCTTGCAGTAGGTGACGTAGTCGTCGAATTTTGCCTTCAACTTGCGGTATTGGGGCACGTTGCCATGCATCCACAGCTCCAGCGCTTTCGTTTCAGCGCGGGAGAGTACATGACGCTTGCCTTGTGTTCCCAAAACCACGGTGTTCGGCGCCCTCAACGGTGCGGTGGGCAAGAACGGGAGCACGGGTGGCCGGGTGGGATTGGTGGTTGCCTCCCGCCGGCGACGAAGTACCAAGATTAACCCTCGCACCACATGTACCATCCGGTACCGCCCGAAGCCTTGCATAACACTCTGAACCGGATATGCATTGTTCTTCACCCACCTTCGAATCTTCCCGTTGAATGATTCGAACACGTACATCCATGTCCCCCGTATTGGACCATACATGAGGAGTTGGTCGGGGAAGTGGGAAAGCAAATGCGTGTTGATGACCAGCCAGTCAGGTGAGCCATCGCGCTCGAGTGACTTGAAGAACTCATCCACCAGATTTTGAAGCTTAGGAACATCCTGCAAAATCACCAAATAAAAGGTAATTAAGGAAGACGTTTGGAATGTACTCGGAACGTATTCGGGATGTCTTCCAGATGTCTTCCGTACCTTACAGTCTACAAGCTCCGAAGTGAGCTCTCTCGTTATGACCGTCAACTGCCCGATCAAGTCTTCAAGCATGTTTTTCGAGTAGCCCTCGTCTCTATCCCAAGACGCTAGCACGCTCATGATGCCCGCTTGTAGCATTTTTAACGCCTCGTGACACTTGAGCGTCTTCGGTCCGGTGTTCGTGCCGTTCGGACGCAACATCTTCTTATGGCCTTGCCCCCATTTGACCATTTGTGATGACAATTTGTAATTAATTAACAATAATCAAGATTGTTGCATTTGTTGAAATTGAAGGGAAAATGCGAAAGTGCAATTTTACATATGTCATTTTGCTCTACGTTAGATTTCCAAATTTTCAATCTCAGCTAATTTTGATCTACGTTAGTTTTCTGATTTCAGTTTTTGGAATGCTTGATTTCAGATTTTTTTACATTTGTCATTTTGCTCTACGTTAGATTTCCGATTTTCAATTTTGGCTAATTTGGCTCTATGTTGGATGTCAGTTTTCAGTTTTTGGAATGCTCCATTTCAGACTTTTGCATTTGTCATTTTGCTCTATGTTAGATTTTCCAAATTTCAATTTTGGCTGATTTTGCTCTACGTTAGATTTCAGGTTTCAGTTTTTTGAATGCTTGATTTCAGATTTTACAAACCAATTTCAGATTTTTATATGTGTCATTTTGCTCCACATTAGATTTCCGATTTTCAGTTTTGGCTGATTTTGCTCTACGGTGGATTTCAGATTTCAGTTTTGGAATGCTTGATTTCAGATTCTGCTATTGTCATTTTGCTCTACGTTAGATTTCCAAATTTCATCGGTCGATATGCAGCCGATATATCAGCCGATATGCACCCTATATATCAGCCGATATGCATCCCATACATCAGCCCATATCAAGGTAAGGTTTGCGCGGAGTCCAAAAATGCAAAAACTTTTCAAAATCTAGATTTTGAGATACGAGGGATTTAAGTTTGCGCTTAAGTATGGTTAAATATGGGGGGTGACCGAGCGGTATCGACCATAACTTTTCATTAACGTGGTCAATTTGATACCTGAAGTGCGCAATATGTACAGGGTGCTCTGGGCAACCTATTTATCAAATAAAAGATTTTTGAAAAGTTTTTGCATTTTTGGACTCCGCGCAAACCTTACCTTGATATGACCGATATATCAGCCGATATGCATCCCATATATCGGCCGATATACGGCCCATATATCAGAAGAGTTGCGGAAGACACTTTCAGAAGACGTTCGAGAAGGCGCGCGGAAGACATGCAGAAGACATCTCCCCGACATTTAGCACCCGGCGTAAGTCTTGCGTCTTGGGATGGCGACCATGAACAACCAATCGTGCACCAGCGCCATCTTCCCCTTCCGGAACCTCCGGCCCGGGATTGACGGAAGACCTCCGCCGCGGATTCGGGGGGGTTGAAGGCAGAGCATCGCTCGTTTGAAGGGCGACATTTTGGTCTTTGGGGGCGCTTCCCCCTTTTGGAGATGCGCGGGACGTTTACTTGCCATTCTATCTCCTATACAAAGGACACTTGGCCAAGGTAGTGCGCCTAGTTGCAAATTATGCAAATGCCGGCGCGAGCCGGCATGGCATTTCCCTGAAAATCCTAAAATGCCCGCCGCAGGCGAAAATTTTGAAAATAGGGAATATTCCTTTTCGAATTTTTATAGATTCCTTAAAGAGAAATTAGGTCTTAATAGTCCACTCAGAATATTCCTTAATGCCATACACATGACTTTGTTTCAACTCACATTTCAAATATAGTTGACTTCCTACATACACAACGAAGCTTCATGAACTAGATATCAAGATATGAAGAAAAATGAATACCGCAATGCACCAAAATAATGATATACCATGTTCCATATATGGGAGAAGCGAGAAAGCGATGTGTACTGAGAGTTAGGGATTGTCAGGTTGATTAGACTATCGTTCCTACTCCATAAAAGATAATTTGCTATCATCCTTCAACAGGCGGTCGATGACCCCAGAAACAGTATGCACCTTGGCTCTGCTGTCGGTGGTAGTGAAGTGCCAAGCAGAACCACCAAAGTGATGATTTAAGGCGTCCCGAATAAAATCATCAGCCTTGTGCGGAGCAGGGGCATTCCAATGCACCACACTCTCCATTACTAGGGCTTCCTGGCTCAAATGCCGACCACCAGTTGCATGCTTATCAATACAAGAACCCTCGCTCTCCACCACGGCCTCATTCTGCGTTTTCAAAGCACGATGTTGGAAAAGAAACATCCAATCATGTACACCCTCATACAACTTGGGCTTAGTCAACATATCCGCCATCACTGTTACGCCACTAGAATACAACCACCTTTCCGTACATACAAAATCCCTGAATGAGTGGCGTCGCCTTCGACCCTCGCCTGGCCTGCGGGCCAAATCCCTGAATTGCTTGGCCCTGCGGGCCAAAATCCCTGAAATTCTAATTTGGCCCTCCGGGCCAAAATCACCATAATATCAGGGATTCAGGCCCTTCGGGCCCGAATCCCTGATTTTCCTCCGCGAATCCCTGATTTTCCCGGCGCGAGCCAAGCTCGCGCCCGCCAGCAGAAATTGCAGCTAGG
>LGRX02004091.1:0-59107 GCA_001247695.2 Cymbomonas tetramitiformis | reverse complement strand
GAACTTGGGCGGGGCGATGACACTGACCGCCCAAGTTTTCGAGAACTTGGGCGGGGTTATGACCTTGACCGCCCAAGTTTTCTAGAACTTGGGCGGGGCGATGACAGTGACCGCCCAAGTTTTCGAGAACTTGGGCGGGGCGATGACCGTCACCGCCCAAGTTCTCGAGAACTTGGGCGGGGCGATGATAGTGACCGCCCAAGTTTTCGAAGACTTGGGCTGGGAGTTTCGCAGGGTTAAACAGAGCCCGTTGTGCAGCATACAAAACTTTTCGCAATGTCATCTTTTCTACCGTCAATTGTAATAGGTCTTTTGGAGGAGGTGTTTCATAATGATGATAAACTTCTGGAAGATATCGAGCAGATTAAGAATGACGGCACGCAGTTGAAGACGGATTCGGCGGTGATAGCGCGGTGCGTCGGGAAGGAGAAGGCGGGTGTTGATAAGGCTGCGCTAGAAGATTTGGGCCTTTCCATCGGGACAAAACAAGAGCTCGCTGAGGTTGAATCCCTTAAGTTAGTAGACGAAGAAGGGTTTGGGTGTCTTCGGAAAGGTTGCCTGTTCAGCTTGCACTCGGAAGAGGCGTCGCGTCGGAAGGTGGACATAGACATAATGCGACGGTTCGATCGCTTAAAAAAAGTTTGCGCACCTTGGACCGGAGACAGCGAGGACCAAAAGGCGAAAACGAAAACGGACTGGGAACGATTTGCCCACCAGACCTGCGTGGATCTTCTGGAGGATATGAGGGATAGGGCAGCCGTGTCTGTCTCCTCTCAACCATCATCCCCAGGTACTGTTCGAAAACCTATTTTTCACTTTGGCGCGTCCTCCGTGTTCTTGATGGAACATCGCGTGTCCTCAGGTACGGATCCGGGAGCTGCGTTCGTCCGCACGCACCTCTGCAGCATCCTGAAAGAACCATCTGAAGCACCTCGCTTGCTTCGGGGGAACGATACGGACCGTGGGGAACTCGTTGCTTTCAATCTCGCCGCCGAGATTACGGAGGCCCCAAACTATGTTTTGTGTGTTGTTGCTCACACAATAGAGGAAAACGAGAAGGTCATGGTCCGATATTTAGATTCTACGGGGTCAGCACACAGTCTTCTGGAGGTTGCTTTAGACGTGCAGAGCGACGTACACTACATCGTGCAGCCTGAAGGTCGCGAGGCTTTCAATCTGGGGCAGGGGATGTTGAGCCTGCTTCAGGATGCCCACAGTCGAAAGTTGGATGAGTCTGAACGGCAGGAACTTGACAGGTATTTCGACGAAATGACTTACGAGGACGCGGAGTTTGCGGTATATATGGGGCAACAGTTGCCTGCCGGGTCGGCCTTCAGAGAAGTGGCGCTCATGACGAACGAGGAGATCGACACTGTGCACGATGGGTTACCGTATGGCTCGGGGAAACCAGAAACACCAGCTGCACCAACATTTATCCAATCAGCAACAGGGCATAATTGGGATCCGCACGGTAGGAGCCTTTATCGGATAAAGCTGCTGCAGAAGAAGTACGAGCTTCTGCAGGACGGCGGTGACAACAGCGGACAGGGCAGCGCACATGCAAGCGAAACTACAGCCGTTGACGATCTCCGAACAGTCGCTGAATTGGGATCCCGGCGTCGCGACAGCCTTGCACCCACTGACGTCTCGGATTTCGCTAAGACAGCGTCTGCAGCCTTGGACCAGGGGGACTTGGGGGAGACGGCGGTGTCCTCTGGCGAAGGCAGTGGTCCTACGTTGTTGAATCAGGTACCAGATGTCGTGGACCTCCCGGGCTTCATGTTGACTGGGTTGGACGAGGAGACCGATCAAGGGTGGGATCCCGTAGCGCTGGCACAAATGGTACTTCAAGACAACCCCCTTGCCAGCGAAGAACACGAGACGAGGGGTGCGGTGCCTGACCAGCGCATGCAGGTGATTGAAAATTGGACGTTGCAGGCGGCATACACCTACGCTGACCTGGTCCTGATGTTGCAGAACAGTGGCTGTGAAATCAGCGAGCCATTTGATTTTAACCAGACTCATACCCCGGAGATGATAGAAGTGCTTAAAGGTTCTGCAGCCTGCACGGACGCCACCGACCCTTCGACCTGGGAGCCCAAAAGCGATAAGGAGCCGGAGCCGCAACGATGGGGTTTCTTCTGTCCTTCAAGCTGAAGAACAAAAGGCTGCAACCCGAGTTGGCGTTCGTTTCGACGGTGAAGACCATGTTGTACGAGATGCCAAAGGACTGTCCTTACGCGGACGCCATCCTTATATTGCATCCCCGACACGAATGCGAAGTTTTGGGTACTGTTCAAGAGGCACTATTTTTTTGTATCGAAAAGTTCCAGGAGGTGGAGGGTATTACGAGGATTGCACTGCCAGCAGGCCATGGTCCTATAGATAAGCTTCAAACCACGATAGCAGCCGACACGAAGACCAGCCCGAAATATCTCGACGCGCGTCTTTCCGAGGAAATGGGGAACAGCGGGGTGATTGTCAGTTTTCAGAGGTTTGTTCCTGATCAGCAGGTAAACAAGATACTGAACAAGAGCGGCATACTGGAGGGAAAGTCGATCATCCCAGCCTTCAAGGCTTCTCTGAAGTGCGAGCGGAACCTGGAGTTCCGGTTTGAAGTGGTGCAAGGGATGAGGGTGACCACCACCATGCACAAGGAGTTTGCAGGTGTCCACAGGTTCGTTTGCCTGACCATGAACCTGTCACTGACCCAACTTCATTTGTAACACATTCGTTTGTAGTACATAGTCAAGATATATGAATAAGGAGGTTGTTGGTGCCCACGCACAGGTTCGTTTGCCTGACATGGGTTGGCCAGTGGCACGCCACTTACATGGCGATAAACGGCAATCACCCCAAGCAGGGCGACGTTACTTGCACGATGTTCCAGGCTCCCGCTGTGTATGAGCGGAAGCTGGAGATGAAGCGAAAGGAGAAGTATGCCGGCGACTACCCGCACGTGCGAATAACAAAGAAGAGTGGCGCGAAGGCTTCTCTGACAGGCGTCGTCACGCGCCTGGTGGAAGACAGGAAAGAGGGGCAGATAACTCCTTCTGAAATTCAGAAGGAGAACGAGCACTACAGGTTGTTCAATAAGGTCCTGGGGATGTTCTGGAAGAAGATCGAGGAAGCAGAGAAGCTGGGCAAAGAGGCTGGTGGGAAGTTTGAGGCTAGGAAGTGGTGCTTGGCGGGCAGCGTTTTCAATAAAAACGCCCCTGCGCGAGTAGTGGGGAAGATCATCTTAGGCAACAAGGGCCAAACCGCCGTGTATGAGGATTTCCCGCCTGGAAGCTCGCGGAAGCCGCCTTCCACCCCGAAGACCACGACCCCTATCCCAGGCGGGAAGGGCAAAGCCCCGGTAGTGCGTGTACCTATGGATCTTGCCGAAGAGGATGACAGCAGCGACGAAGACATGGGCGACGTCGGACGGCGAGGGGGAAGAAGAAGCCTCCGCCGGAAGCAGTTGCCATGCATGTGGCTAAGCAGGTGAGTACGGAGTTTTGCTTGAGTTACAATCGTCTGTTTTTTTTGTTACAGCTTGGTACGTACTGACCGATGTTTTGTTACGCATGGACGGACCTCCGCAGAACGTGAAAGAGGGGGAGTTGAGGCGTGCCTTGCTCGCGGTGTCGGTGAACGACGAGACGCGGAGGCTGCAGAGCGTCGGTGACAAGCGGAAACGTGAAGAAAGCGAGCGGGACCTTAATGAGCTGAAGAAGGCCAAGGAAGCAGTGGAGGCCGAGAAGAAGAAGGCGGATGAGACACTGGCGAGCCTTCGAGAAGAGATGCAGAAGAAGGTGGAGGATGAACGTCTGCGTGGGGAAAAACAGCTGGCTTCGGCCCTGTCTGCCGAGCGAGACGAAAGCCGTAAGACAGTGGAGCTCCTTACGACGAAGCACGCTGAAGCCCTGCAGATGCAGATGGCCGAGGGGAAGCAACGGGAGGAGACTCGTGCCAAGGAGCACCAGACAACATTGGGTTCATTCTGGTCAGGGCAGCAGGTCTTGCTGGAGGAGAACACGAAGGCGCAACAGGCTTTGCTGGAGGAGAACACGAAGGCGCTTACTTCTCGGGACTCGCTTTTGAAGGAGGCACAGGAGTCTTTCCAAAGGACCTCTGCCGAGACTGCGAAAATGGCCCACGAGGCCCAGGCGAAGATGCTCGAAAATAATGCACTGGCCCAACAGAGGATGCTAGAGAAGAACGCGGACACCTTGAAGGAGATTAACAATCACCACGCCTCGGAGGCTGCAGCGATGAGGGAGATCCTGAAGACAGCCGTGCAGGTAGGAGCTAGTTGTTACGTTCAAGTTGTTTGTGTTTATTGTGGAGGAGGGAACTCTGGCTTGAGGTCCAGATTGAAAGACACGGAACTTGTAACTGGTGTGGGGGGGGGCGGTTGGTACGTCACCGGTAACAGGCAGTAACAGCAGCAGGCCCGTTCGCCCAAATGTTCCAACTGGGCGGAGGAGGCTTTTACCCGGGAGCGCCAGCGCTCGGCGCAGGAGGAGGGTCACCTGCTTTAACGACGCCAACGGGCTCCAAAGTCCCGGGAGCCTCTCCTCCATCACGACCGGCGATGTTCGCTTCTCCACCACGACCAGGTCCGCAGTGGCCAGGTCAGTTCGACCTCACCCCGGCGGCGAAAGCTGACGCTGAGAAGATAGGAGAAAGCCTCTGGACAGACTTGAAGTGCGAGGACACGGACAAGAAACGGTCGGCGATCGCACAGTACAACGGGTACAAGGAGCTCGCCCAGCACCTGGAAGTGTCTGAACAAGTTCTGCGCGCCAAGGTGATTGTGCAAACGTTTGACCTGTACATGTCTGTTAGCAAATAGGTAGGTATGCTTAATAAGCCAGCCAGCAAACGAACTGAGAGATCGCACCTGCACTGCCATCGTATATACCGGCCTGTACAATGAATAATACCGCGCCCGCAAGAAAACCCCTAACCCTGGGTGCTTTGACTGTTCAAATAAAGACTGTATATTTTCATAGCACCAACGTCTTATCTGGTAGCATTCTTCGTGCCTTTTGTCGGTTTTTGTTGTTTTTTTGTGCTACGCACACAGTTACAGTCTCGTGCAGACCTACACCCCCTAGATTTAAGGTTGGTGCCACCGCTTTTAACATTAAAGCCTCCCATTCTCGGGGTGTATGTAAGATATGAACAAAAGTTTCTTCAGACTCAGTTTGTTTGGAATGACTTTGACGTATCCAATATGAAAACATCGTCATTATCACCACTTTCAACAAATGGCGCTTGAGCACCACCCGAATCACGGTGACAAATCGCCTGGAAACCCCAAATTTCGGGCTATACTCTAAAATTTCAAATTTTTGAATAACGTGTCATTATCTACTCTCCAAATGCTATCTAGTCATATAAAAAAAACCTCGTTATCATAACTTCCGCCGATTGACACCTGAGCACCGCCCGAAACGGGGCGAAAAATCGCCTGGAAACCCCAAATTTCGGGCTATACCCTAAAATTTCAAATTTTGAAATAACGTATCATTATCTACTCTCCAAATGCTATCTAGTCATATAAAAAAACCTCGTTATCATAACTTCCGCCGATTGACACCTGAGCACCGCCCGAAACGGGGCGAAAAATCGCCTGGAAACCCCAAATTTCGGGCTATACCCTAAAATTTCAAATTTTGAAATAACGTATCATTATCTACTCTCCAAATGCTATCTAGTCATATAAAAAAAACCTCGTTATCATAACTTCCGCCGATTGACACCTGAGCACCGCCCGAAACGGGGCGAAAAATCGCCTGGAAACCCCAAATTTCGGGCTATACCCTAAAATTTCAAATTTTGAAATAACGTGTCATTATCTACTCTCCAAATGCTATCTAGTCATATAAAAAAAACCTCGTTATCATAACTTTTTAAAAAATGAGAATATAATGAGACACCCGCGTGTCTCATTTTTGCGATATGGTCGTTACTGGGCTGCCCCGCACAGAGCGAGGGTACGACGCGTTTGCTACCTTCACGGACAAGTTGTCCAAGATGGTGCACGTAGTCCCCATGCTTTACGCTGACAGCTCAGCTGCACAGATCGCGCGCATGTATTTCGACCAAGTGTGGCGTTTGCACGGCGCTCCCATGAAGATCGTCTGTGATCGGGACTCCCGCTTCAGGGATGAGATGCATCTCGAGCTACATCGGTTGATGGGAGTCCAGGTTGCCTCTACCACGCCGTACCACCCACAAGGTGATGGGCAGGCAGAGCACACAAACCACACGGTCGAACGCATGTTGCGCGCGTATGTCGACGCCAACCAGCACGATTGGGATTTATGGTGTACCCCGGTCGAGTACGCCATTAATGACTCTCGTTCCGCCGTCACGGGATTCACCCCTTTTGAACTGACGTATGGTCACGCTCCGGCCTCTCAGCTGGACTTCTTCGTGGAGGCAGCACTTGCATCACGGAGAGGCCGAGCTAAGGGGGGGAGGGGCGCAGCAGTAAAAAAGGGTACAGCCCACGAGACAGCCCGCCAATTTGTTCGCCAGTTGCAGCTCGCTAGGGAGAAGCTGCTCTTAGCTCAGCAGCAACAGATCGCCCAGTACGACGCGCGTCACAAGTCCAGGAGTTACGCAGTAGGCGATGAGGTTTGGGTGGATGCCACGCACCTCACCCAGCCGGGCGACCGCGGGTTGCACAAGAAATTGCTTAAGAAGCGCCTTGGGCCCCTTCGGGTGCTGGAAGTCTTTCACAGCGACAGGCAGATGGCCCTTCCCGCGAGCGATAGAGGCGCACCGTCGGCCTATAGGTTGCAGACGCCTAAGCAGTGGAAAGTGCACGATGTGTTTACCGTGGACCGGCTTTCGCCAGTAGAGTCGGGCAGCCGCTTCGTTGAGAGAGCTAAGGAGATTCCCCCTCCTCCGTTGGACGTCAGCGGGCGCAAGGAAACCCACGTCGAGAGGGTGGAGCGTTCGCGCACGCGCCAGCGTCAGGGCAGGAGGTGGACAGAGTACCTGGTCAAGTGGACAGGAATGCCCCGCAGTGAGAACGAGTGGAAGACCCGAGAGGATCTGGAGTGGGACGGAGCCGGCAGGCCCGGTGTTCCCAACCGAGCGTTGTTGGAGTTTGAGAGGATCGAGGCTAAGAGAGTGGAGCGAGAGAAGCTTAGGGTCCGTAAGAGACGCGACGAGTCCGCAGGAGCGGTATGGACCACGCTATCGGAGGAGCTCAAGGTAGACGGAGCAATGCCATGGGTGCCAGAGGAGAGGTTTGATGAGGAAGTAGGAACTTTCGCGAGAGTATCTGCTCAGAGCACCCTGCCGCCAGTCAACGGAGCCGCAGCACTTGAGAAGGAGCCAGTCGGCCAGTCTAAGATTCTCGTATTGTTTTGTGGGACCGGGTCAGTCGAGAGGCAGTTCACTAAGCAATTTCCCAACAGCGAAGTAGTTGCCGTAGACATTCAGCCCAAGTGGGGCCCCACACATTGCGAGGATATCATGCGATGGGACTACCGACAGTTCAGACCAGGACACTTCGACGTAGTCTGGGCTAGCCCACCTTGCACAGAGTACAGCCAAGCGAAGACGGTAGGCATCCGAGATTTGCGTGCTGCGGACAGGCGAGTTCGTAGGACATTGGAGATCATCCGGTACTTGAGGCCCGAAGCATACTTCATTGAGAACCCGAGGGGAAGAGAGCCCCACGGGTTGCACACGCGTCGCTGCATGAGCAATCTACCAGCTCCGCACCTCGTCACATACTGCAAATACGGGACCGCATACAGGAAGCCCACGCACATCTGGACCAACGTTCCGTTGCGCACACCCTTGCGAGTGTGCGATTCCGATACGCCTTGCGAGTTCTTCCGGCAGCACGGTAGGCACGAGAAAGTAGCGCAAGGAGGGCGCGCGATGAGAGCCGGAGGTGTGTTTGCGAAGGGCATGGGAGAGGGAGAGAATTTGTATGGGATTCCGTCAGCACTGTTAAAACAGCTTTTCCACAACCTGACCCTACATGAAGAGGTGCATGCGTTCCTGTCTGAACTGCTTGTCAGGGAGGATCTGAGCGAGATGAGCGTTTTAGTCCAGTCAGCTGTTGTTGAGAGTGACCCGCCCGAGTTTGAGCCGGAACCGATAGCGTTAGCGGGAGTGCGAGCTGAGGTGACGATCATACCTGAGGGCGGATGGGAATCTGACGCGAGTGGTCTTAGCGATTGAGAGCGTTGGGGAGCGTCGGGAAGAGCGGTGGCTCCAGCCTTGGCAAGACCAGGTGGCAGGTGAGAACCTGGGTAATCCATCCGAGAGAGCAATGGCTCTAGCCTCGGCACAGCCAGGCAACAGGTGGAAATCTGTATGATCCATTTGAGCAGTGGCTCTAAGCCTTGGTATGACCAAGCGGCAGGTGAGAACCTGGATAATCTATCCAAGCGAGCAGTGGCTCTAGCCTCGGCGCGACCAGGCAACAGGTGGAAATCTGTATAATCCATTTCACGAGAGCATTGGCTCCGGACCTGGCACGACCGGGCAGCAGTTGGAGATCTGGGTAAAAGCTCTAGCACTCCGAGGAGGCGGTGAAGGTTTAAAACCTTTCCTCCGGGCCGGCATCCCGAGAACTGTCAGGTAATTGGCAAACCTATTGTCATCCCCTGTAAGTGTACCGTGTTGGGAGGTTTAAAACCTTGAGCGTGGTAATGGATGTGAGACCTTGAGCCTTGGGGGAGCCTGGTAGTGCAGATGGCAGACCGGTGAGAGGCCGACCCTTGTGCTTAAGAGGTCGATCTCCTTATTGCGGTGTGTCTTGGGAAGTGTAATGTCATCCCAGACAACAGGCGGCTGAGACCTGTATAATCATTCAGAGCAACAGTAGAAGATCTGTATAAAAACTTTACTGGTCCGACGTGGTCAGCGTGGACGTGACCTTCCCTAAGGGGGGGGGAGTTGTGCTAGGAGGCAAGCACAAGAGCAAGAAAAACGGCTAAGTATAAAACGCAAGAGTACTCAGTACGGAGTACAGTAGGACCGATCAGAATGATGTTGATGTGAGGTGCCTAGCCTGTTGTACGGAGTACTCAGTACAGTTGAGTTATGGAAAGAGTTCCTGAATGTATAAGAACTCTAAGTGTAACCCGTTTCGGGGAGATGAACTGAACTGAAAAGTATAGCATAAAAGTAAAGAGCCGTAACTGCTGTATATTGTGTATTGAAAGCATGCACTGATAGCAAAAGCATAACTATATAGATTTACGAAACCGAAGTCTTGTAGTTGACCAAGCGTAATCATACCTCGTGCGGTCGTTTAATAAGTGTAGATAGTATAAGTCCGAAACCGTAAAGAAGAGAAGAAGCCAAGGTGTAGACTCCTACAGCTATCGCCATCACTGACATCCAACACGCACATGTGTTTGTTGGATGGTATCTATATTATCATACACATAGTTGATATTATAGTTGATCATTTCACTTACCGAGTCAGTGAATGTCATTATACATAGTAATGTCAGTGGTGTGTGGATTGTGCAGGTACTTGCTGATTTAGTACATGTAGGTGTGTGTGTGGAACTTTACACACTTGTATACCGGTGATAATGGTATTACAATATACCAAGATGATTTATCATGCAGGATGATCTGTATACCAAGTACTGAATAAATCCAACATGATATATATATCAGATTAGTGGTTATTGTAATCCTGCATACTCTCATTTACAATAATGAGTTGCTTGATTTATTTTACATGTAGCTCCGGTGAGCATTCCATTCAGTGATCCACCATAGAACGAACATGCTCATCCCAAATCCTTCGTCAGAGCATGTCGAGCTAATTATGGTGTTAAGATCACCTTCAGGCACCTTACACTTACACGGGTTCCAATATAGCTTACATGCACTGCAGTATGCTTTGTGCAATGTATAATGTATCGTGATGTGATGCTATATGGCCCAGTTGTTATCATGATCAAACTGGTTAATACATTACAGCTGTTATCGTGGTCAAGCTGTATGAATAATGCATGCACAATTCACAGTGTTGCAGTCACTCAGTATATAATGTATATGTGGTGTAATGCACATGTGCTGCATGCACTCAGTATCTACTCAATAATGGTGTATACTGCAAGTAATGTGTGTATGTGTGTGGTGCTGCAGTCATTATTATCTCCGCACACTCGAATTTTGCACACATTATGATGTTGCTGCAGAGTATTCAATGATCTGTCATGTTGAGCATGTATTTGTGCGTAAGCTATTCACACAGCATTTATGCAGTTCACACTCATGATTGTAGGTTAGTATACAAATCTGACAGTGAATATATTGCAATATCTCAGCAGACATCAGAGTATTGTGTGGCATGCTGCAATATACTGTCATCATGCGTCCGTTCATGATTATCCCCGTAAGTATACACATATTTTGTAAAGGATATCGTGACGCGCGCAGATGATGCATCCGTGATTATTGCAACTATCGATAATGACGGTGTGTTGATGACATTTTGCATATTGACATCGTCATCATAAAACTGCAAAATAATTGTCGTGCGCTGCAAGTGATTTATTGCAATCATGAAAATCGCGATGGTGCGCGCTGCTGATAAAGAGCACATCTTGTCGCCGTATGCATAGCACATGATACGAGTGCTAATTTTCGCGCGGATCATGATTCCGCAGATGATTTTCGTGTCCGCATCTCATACTGCGAATTTCTTACAGCCGCGAATCGTTTCTGCGCGTACATATGATCGCTGTGCATTTGTATGCCGCATGCACACCTTTTCGCGCAGTATAGATGACGCTCAGCTGCTGTGTACGATCTGCGAATGCGACGATATATCCTCGCGCACTATATTCGCTTTTGCAGCGGTCAGTATATGCAGTATATCAGATATCAGTGTTTATGCGATTGCGTCGCCAGATATTATTTGCGCTCCGCAACCTGCATACACAAATTTTTTGATATCTATGCTGCACTCACACTAGAGTTCTCGTTCTCGCCTTGACGATCGAATACCAACTGATAAGGACGCACACGCGAGCCTTAAGATATATTATGATATAATAAGATAGCGCAGGTGTTATTGAACAGTAACACTCGGGCAGCGTATGAGCGGGTGATGAGTGCAGACTTCGTCCGAAGATACTGCTGTAGCACAACGCTACCTCATCTATACCGAATGCCTCCCATCTCATAGATGGCACCGCTATTGGGTTGTGAACCCGAGGCATTGGTTGAACGACTAGTATCGGCTGAACGAATAATGCGTTCGCCATATGATACTCGCATGCTTGTTCCGCACATGCTAGAAGCGAAGACGATTTCTTCTCCGAACCGTTCGGTACTTCAAGATAGCATCTTGCTTCGCCATTCTCGAGTCCGACATACGGCCTCTCGATGGCATGTGTCATTCAAGTCTTACCTTGAATAAATGACAGATGATGTGACTTATCATCTCGATGACATGTACAGTCATAGTCGACCGTACTGACAACTGTCTGTCATTATAATATATGACATGACTCGACATGACATGGTATGCTATGTCTGACAGGTATGACACGTATGACACGTATGACATGTATGACATGTATGACACATATGTCATCGGTCATAACCCTGACATCGCCCGATTTGGTTAATTTTACGAAGAGTTACGTTTTAGACACGCACCCAAACGCGCCCTCGCCTTTCTGGACAGCAGCACCGCTCCTGCAGGACAACTGGCTTGCCGCACGACTTGTTTGACGTCACCGGCGTCTTCCTCGTCAAAATCTACTCCAATTTGACTCATCCATCGCTGGATTTGGTTCATTTTTCAGAAAGTTATGTCTTCGCTTGGGAACCCTAACTTCGCGTTCGCGGAATTCTCCAGCCAGCGGTCAGCCACCATGTCCGCTGACCGCCAGAATGCGCGCATGCCCACTGTTCATTCAGCGTTGGCATCTTTTCGAGTCCATCGACGGCATCCTGCACCTGGCTATGGTCTGGTGGTGTCTGGTGGTGCTTATGCACCAGACACCAACATCGAGTCTATCGCCTTCGCCAATGACGACAACTCTGAGCACTACGAGTTGCGTCCGCAGCATCCTCCGCTCTCCGCTCCACCCTTCGTGCCCCTTGGCCACTGTGTGGTGGTGTGCGGTGGTGTTACAACACCAATCCCACCGATTCTCCCCTCTGCTTGCGCGCTCATTGGCGGCAGAGTGGGGGCACGCCGCATTTTTCACCTTCCATCCCCCTGCCCCCTCTTCGTTGACGCATCCGCTCTGGTGGTGCCAGGCCGCTTTTGGCGCTGGCATCGCACCGGCGTTGGTTGAACGTTGTAGGGGTGAGTATTGCCTCACTGGCGCTTGACGCATGCGATCGAGGGTGACGCCGCCGCCAGCAAGATTACGACAGCAAAGCACAGCTCAGCATTGACCCTTCTCCATGCCTGCACGGTGTGTGATGATCCTCGAGGGACCTGAGTTCTTTAGATTAGCTTAGCAATGGACTTTCGAACACTTTGGGATGGCACATGCCGGATTGCCCGAGCCGGTGTGGCTCCTAGACCCTGCAGTGCTCCTGCCTCTTTGCCTGGTGACACCTCAACCCCACGGGGTGAGGTGGTGTCACGGGGAGCCCAATCTTGCCACCCCCGCTGTAAGGGGGGGGCACAGTGGGTCTCCTGTCTGTCACCCCTCAGCCCGAGATGTCACCAGTGTCCGTTGTCACAGTTAGCCGTGTGCCATAAAACACTCACCTAAGTATTTTATACCATCTTAGTATCCGAGAACACCTGCCCCTGCGAGACTGTTCTGCTTCCACGCACCCGACATATATATATCCACATATATATTTCTTGCTTCTTGTCAATACCCCTTAGCTACCGGCAGCCATCGGATCAAATTCCATACTTAAGAAGCATATATCGGTTAAATGCCCCCTTACCCACTGGCAGCCGTCGAAATCTTACCGGTACCACCCATCAGATTCAAGCAACACTGCGGCAAGGGAATCGAACATAGGGGATGACAACCCACTCATTCTTGCGGCTGGTTCCGGACGCACTTAGTAGGGCGGGACGGCCGTGTGATCATGTAGGGTTGGGCTCTCGATACTCCCGCGAGCGCTCCAATTCTCGCTTCTCAGGGACTTGGCAAATTTGGTGCTCGACCGAGCCCTTCGTAGTTATCTGTCATAGGGGCCTGCACCGGGACTCCCGGTCACAAGGGCTGCCTATACAGATTTCAGCAGACACTTATTCTTCCAGGTCGTGGCAAAATCTCCTACAGCCACATATGCAGAAGTCAGGCTCACATTCCTTCGACAGTTCGGAAATCCCCACAAGCCGTCAGTGGCAAAAAGACACTTGATGGAATTGGAACAGGGCAATCTGCCATTTTCAGATTATCTCAGGACATTTACCTCACTTGCCTCGTTGGCAACAGTCAGCCTGGATGCTATCTTGATCAAGGATCGATTTGTTACCAACATGGATTCGGCCCTCAGACAACAGCTCCACCTCAGATATCTCACAGAGACAGAGAGGAATGATCTTTCGTGGTCAGACACCACAAAGGTTCTGCTCGATTTGAATTGTGTAGTTCACTCGAAGCAGTCAAAAACCCTACACTATAAGGGCCAGAAGGAACAGTCAGGAGGACCTGCCAAAAAGGACAATCAAGGAAATCATAGGCCGTGGTAACGAGCCTTATGATCGCAATAATCAGAATCAGCAGCCCAGTTACAATTCCAAAAATGGAAGGAAAGAAAAAAGCAAGGGAAAAGGAAAAGGCAAAGGAACAACATCTTCTTCTTCCCAATCCTGTGAACGTTGTGGTCGCCCAGGTCACATACAAAAGGATTGCTTACAAGTAGCATACTCATGCTACTTGCAGTATAGTTAAAGCTGCTTCGGGGTGCCAAAGGAGTCGCAAGGATAAGCATACACACACACAACCACACATAGACATATATTCCACATACAGTATATGCAGTCAAGGATCAACCCTCGACACGCACAATCTTCTAGCACCCCTTCATCGATATTTTGCACACGCACATGAAGTATATATAATTTATGCCATAACACACAATTGAAGCGCTCTCACAGCGCGAAATGCTTAATATAACCACTGAGCGATCGAGTGTGTGCGGACGATACCGGTACCGAAATAGCGAAATTTCCCTCAACACCATGCTCGGAATTATTACAAGTTCGGAACAACTCTTTCCTCTTTCATAATGGAATTAAATACCATAATCATTGCATGACATGAATGTTGGTTAGCGCAAGTATATCTCCCCTCGTGTCGCCCAATGCTACTATAGCTGGTTGTGTGCTTGCTATACTCTAATGCTGTAAAAACACGCATACTCTAAGCAAGCTTTCTTTGGATAGAAATGCACTTCACCCCAGGAAAGTTATAAGGCAAATTGCGTCAAATCTGCACACTATAATCTACAATTTGATCAAAATACATGTATGTACTTGCCAACACCTTAGTCATACAAAAACATTTTAACAAAACAGGTGCACTGATCTCACCGTCCATCAAAATGCATGCTCAACAACACTACCATATGTTGCGGGAGAACCAAGGAGGGCGGGCATGTATCGAATGGCTCATTCCTCACTTTGATTACAACTTTATTTATTTCCAAGAAGTGCTGCCTTGCCTTCTTCACCTAAGCTTCCCCATGAGCCAGGGCAGCCGGTGGAAGAGAAGAGTGTGGGGTTGCCATCTGGGCTGCTAATCGAGTTAAGCTCTGCCATCTCCTCCGATGTGAGTGACCACTCGAAACTCTGTGCTCGGGCTTGGAGCCCCAAGCTGCACGTCGGTCCCTCAGTGCATGTGCTGACACCAAGACCGAAGGCAGTGGTCGGTCTCACACTCACCTGAAGTCCATTTAGTCATTATCAGTCAAGAGATGGGGTATGAAACTATCACGTCTACAGCCCAATGCACGTAATTTAACAATCAAACTGAACTATGGGGGAAATAAAGCCTGCATACCTGATTCAATCCTGCATGCTGATGGCAACATCGATTTCTATGCACGGCAATATTTCTGTGAGTAGCTCGGGAAGCTCTCAGGGAAGGCAGGTCTCTGGGGCTCACCGCGGCGCCATTCTGTAGAACCCACCGGAGCGCCACCTCCTCTGCAGAGCGCTTGTGCGCGGCGCCAATTCGACGCAACACTGGGCTCGATAGCAGCTCATCAGACGGTCCTGGCTCGCCCACCGCGCCATATGCGAAGGTGCGCACTCCACGTGACTCGCCGAAGGACCGTAGTCCGTGTGCATCTGGCCCCATCCCGACGTGTAACATGAAGTAATTGATCGCGGGCTTCACCACTGCAGACTGCAACACGCAGCTCAGCGAAAACTCGCAGAAGTTGATAACACCAATCGAGCGTGTCTTGCCAGCTGCAAGTGCCGCCTCAAGAGCAGCCCATTGTGCCTGCATCCAGGATGAATGCAAATCACCTCAGTAGCTCACTATCTTTAGGGAATTTCGAGCATACATTTTGCATCCAAGGTAGAGTTACACAATGTTGGGGATCTGAGGATACCATTGTCATGCAAAGTTATGCATCAGTTCAAGCAGAGCATACCTATGTCATATCGAGGTATGCATCACTTGAAGCTGAGAATACCTATGCCATATCGAGTTATGTAATGGTGGGAGCTGAGGATATCTATGCCATACCGAGTTATGCATCAGTTGAAGCTGAGGATACCTATGCCATATCGAGTTATGTAATGGTGGGAGCTGAGGATATCTATGCCATACCGTATTATGCATTAGTTGAAGCTGAGGATACCTATGCCATATCGAGTTATGTAATGGTGGGAGCTGAGGATACCTATGCCATGCAACGTTATGCAAACGTGGGAGCTGAGGATACCTATGTCATGCAACGTTATGCATCAGTTGAAGTTGAGGATACCTATGTCATATCAAGTTATGCATGAGTGGGAGCTGAGGATACCTATGTCATACCTAGGTATGCATCAGTTGAAGCTGAGGACACCTATGTCATACTGAGTTATGCATACGTTTGAGCTGAGGATACCCATGCCATACCGAGTTATGCATCAGTTGAAGCTGAGGATACCTATGTCATACCGAGGTATGCATCGGTGGGAGCTGAGGATACCTATGCCATACGGAGTTATGCATAAGTGGGAGCTGAGGATACCTATACCATCCCGAGCTATGCATTAGTTGAAGCAGATGATACCTATGTCATACCGAGTTATGCATAAGTGGGAGCAGAGAATACCTATGTCATGACGAGTTATGTAATGGTGGCAGCCGAGGATACATATGTCCTGACGAGTTATGCAATGGTGGGAGCTGAGGATACCTATGTCATGCAACGTTATGCATCAATGGGAGTTGAGGATACCTGTACCATACCGAGGCATGCATTAGTTGGGGCTGAGGATACCTATGTTATGCAACGTTATGCATCAGTTGAAGTTGAGGATACCTATGCTATATCGAGTTATGTAAGTGGGAGCTGAGGATACCTATACCATCCCGAGCTATGCATTAGTTGAAGCAGATGATACCTATGTCATACCGAGTTATGCATAAGTGGGAGCTGAGGATACCTATGTCATGACGAGTTATGTAATGGTGGCAGCCGAGGATACCTATGTCATGCAAAGTTATGCATCAATGGGAGTTGAGGGTACCTATGTCATACCTAGGTATGCATTAGTTGAAGTTGAGGACACCTATGCGATACCGAGTTATGCATGACTTGAGTGAGAATACCTATGCCATACCGAGTTATGCATCAACTGAAGCTAAGGATACCTATGTCATACTGAGTTATGCATCAGTCGAAGCTAAGGATACCTATGTCATACCGAGTTATGCACCAGTTGAAGCTGAGGATGCCTATGTCATGGTGTAATGGCATAGATGGCATGAATGAGGATACCTAAATGCCCTCGAAGCTGCCCATACCTGAATGACCTCACAGCCACCCATACCCGAATGACCTCGAGGCCACCCATACCCGAATGACCTCGAAGCCATACGACATTTGATAACCTAATCAAATTGGACATTTCGCGGACGATGATAACTCGGGAATCGCGTGAGACATAGTGTGTCAATTATTTTCGATACGGCGGTTCAATTACAAGTATGCAGTCATCGGACGCCAGTAAATTAGTGTTGGGAAGTGCAAAACAGTTTGAAATTGTGTATTTAAATTCACTTTTGACATCGTTGCACTTCAAGACCCATGTCAGCCGCTTCGGTTATTTTTTCATCATATATCATTGCACTCCACATCATGTTGGATATCACACTGCATATACGCATGCACTCTTCACTTATGCATGCATGTCTAACTTGGCTTGATCATCTTCGCCTTCCTTGCGCAAAGATGAGCACGCGAGGGTAGTCATCCGCGCACCGCACCCGCGCGAACCCAACATGGTGTATAACTTATTACAAACCCGCATATAAGTAACCTGTATCTCATACGATATACAAGGGAGTTCATAGGTTGCCGGGTTTGTTCATTCTGCTTGAGCGGTTGAACACTTCTCGTGACCTAGGCGACTCCCCCGAGTGCCGGCGCTCAAGGAATATATACCATCCTTGACGCGACCTTAGTACCGTGCAAGCATAATACAAGGCATACGATAAGTTTGAGATAAGTTCAACTGGGTGAAGCGCCACTGGCTGCAAAGTCCCGCGCTCTCTGCAAACCCAAACCCATTGGCGGCATCCTACCCCACCGGATGCTCGAAAGCGACTGCCCACACACCGGAGTCTAAGTCATACAAATACCCTCATTATATGCCTTTTAAAACTACCTACGGTGTCCGAATTTCCCATTAGGTTGTTTTTCACTGACTTTTAAAGCCCGCGGCATCATCTGCTTGGCCGGTGACTCCCTCAGTCCTACGTGCCGGCTGCCTTCGGGGATATTCGGACACCGTAGGTCGACTTGTAAGGTCCTAATTGGTGGGTATGGTATGTCGCCTTATCCCACGCATGCCGTTCGGTGGTAAAAAACGGCATGAACCAGTAAATTAAGGCCGCACTTTTGGCGACTGGTGAACTCGTGAATCTGAACGGCAAGAGGGTGATTTGAGGCAAACACTAAAGATCCCGATCCTCAGATGTAGGTTTGCGTTTATATCGGCTAGTCATTCAATTATAATAGTTGTCCACCTTAAAATTGAGACAAACTGTTGTAAGCCGCCCATACCCGAATGACCTCGAGGCCGCCCATACTCGAATGACCTCGAGGCCGCCCATACCCGAATGACCCCAAGGCCACCCATACCCGAATAACCTCGAAGCCGCCCATACCTGAAAGACCTCGAGGCCGCCCATACCCGAATGACCTCGTAGCCGCCCATACCTGAATGACCTCGAAGCCGCCCAAACCCGAATGAACTCGAAGCCGCCCATACCTGAGCAAGGTCGGCTGTGTGCTTTCCGGAAGGCATCGACACAACTAATGACTGGACCATATGCACAACACCCGTACCTGGATGACGTCGCAGTCGGCGCTGTCACGCAGCATGAGCATGTCCACTGAGTCTACGCCAAGAATGCCTAAGTCCTCGTCGATCTGTCGCCGCGTGGCCTCTGCGGCCTCGGTGGGGGAGATGCCCGGTGGCGCCTTACGGATCTTGGTGTTCAAAAAGAGTCCCTCACGGCCCGAGGACGCGATGAACTTTGCGACGCCATCCCTCTCGCGGTCTGGGTGGAAGTCAACGTGGGTGATCCCTGCTTCCTGTGCCAAGCGCACCTGAAATCCTCCCGTTGTGGCATTCAGAAAAGAGCCACTGCCGAAACTGTGTTGGCTTGTTGCCGACAGGAAGCGAGGGAGGACTCAGCTGTCAGAGTCGCACGGGGGCAAAGCGAAAGGGGGCAAGAAAAGGTTGTTTTCACCCTACCGCACGCTCAGCGTCTTCCATGGTAAGGCCGACGGTGTTGAGAGCCAGGATTGGGAATTCCACCCCACCGTCCAGCGTCCAGGTCGGGATCGTTGTAACGTTCCGGGCACCTGCGGGCAGCGTTGTGGCCGTCCACCAAGCTGGGGTAGAGGCGATACCAAGCAGGGCCGAGCGACGGTCGAAGGAGACTTGTTCAACATCACCAACGGCTGCGGGCCCTTCGCTTCCTCCTCTGTCAACACATTCTACGTACGCCTGTTTTCTGCTTGTGGAGTGTTGTAGGTGCCCACTTAGCACAGAAGGCACTCCTGCTGCGACTCGAGGGCGCGTCGTTGCCGTTTTTTGAAAACGCCTCCTCAGCGTCACACAATCCAGCCGGTGTGCAACCGTCGGCACAGCGGTGTAAGACGAAAACATCGATGCAGTTACGAAGGCCATGGTATATTATACTACACGATCAGTGGCTCGTAGAACCTCGTGCTGGTGCTTCCCTTTTATGACAGGCACCTTCCCTGTTGTGGCACGTCCTCCCCGGTTTCAAGCCCTAGTCTCAACCTGGAGGACAAAGGCAAAAGCAACTGCAAAATAGTATTCCCGATCACACTCCTTTGACATTGCGTTGGTACCCTGAAATAAAAACGCACTCGTTCGGGAATGACTGTTTGTCCTTACAGGGGAGCAATGGCGGCAAAACAGAACGCCTGACCACTGCTTTTCGTCTTGCGCGAACTCGCAGTGCACCTGGCACTCAAGCAGAACTGAACGCCGTGGATCCGTGGGGTTTCACGCGAAAGCGGCTAAAAGTCAGTGCTCACGAAACCCTAGGAGTGAGTGTTGATTATCAGCCTTCGGCTATCATTTCTCCAGTCTCTCGGTACGCTTCTTCAGGATGCGAGAGAGGACCTATGGAAAACGTTATGATAGATTGCTTGCTGAAAAGGTTGATATTTCGACAAAATAATGTAGTATCCCCGAGCGCTGGGATTTGAGATTGGATTTGAGTTGTTCAGATGGCATGATTGATCGTATTGACACATGGAGGACGCGTTGCAGGGAAGGTACTGGGGAAAAGCAGAACTTCAGAGACCTTCAGCGATAACTGGGACAACGGAGAACTAGTGAGCATTGCCGACGATGCTTCTGTGAAAGCGTTTGAGAACTCTGAAACCATCACCGGGACTTGTTTCCGATAAGAAGGCGAATTGTGAGATTCATACACACCTTCCAGGATCTTGACGGCACACTAAACGCTCGGTGGGCGATGGCGTTGTGATAAAAGCGCCTCGTTCACTCTATGATGGATGAATGGGAACGTCGAATGCACGCAGGCGAGGGTGACCACAGCTCACACGACAGCTTTCTTCCTTCCTCGAACGGAAGGGCTCGGTGTCGGTTGCAAAGCGGAGAAAGACGAGAGGCCCCTACAACCTCATCCTGATCCTCAGTATTGAGTATAGGATATCACGGTCCAGGTTTTTCGATCGCGCGAGAAAATCGCGATCCACGATATCATCCTTTCACGAACTGTTTCCTGCGTTAGTGGGAAATATTTCAGAGCAGTTTTTTAACCTTCCGCTCCGCTTTTTAACACTGTGGCAGCGGCATGGATATACCATTAAAGTGCATATGCATGTTAGGCACCGCCGCGTGATGACACATTTGGTTTGGACCAATGAAAACGTGCCACGCAGGCAGTAATTCTGAGCTATATTAGTGATGAAATTGCTGATGTGGAAGTGAGGCGGCCACGCGTGTTCAGAACGACTGGATTGGTCACAGTGCATTGACGTGTTCCCAATGTTCGGAAGACTCCATTGAATATTGGTGCTTATCAGCACCAATATTCAGAATATTGGGGCCATACAACCCCAATATTCAAATGGAATCTTCCGAACTTGGGAAAATGCCAATGCCCTGTGACCCAGCCCTGAACATGTGGCATTGACGACTTTGACCCGAAATTAGGTCATAGCCGACAACGCCTGCGAAATGTTGTGCTGTGCTCTGCCTAAAAATGTTCTGATGCGTGTCAGACAAATACATTATGCAAACATAACATACACGGCAAAAGCATGGCCGGGATCTCCGCGCGGTGCGCGGCGGTGATCGGGGCGAGAAAACCCCAAAGCCCCCGGATCCCACACAAGACGTCGGAACGAAAACATACAAGATGAAAACATACGAATGCGATACACACACGTAAGCGAGTGCATACAAAATGCGGCACACCAGTTGAGCAACAAACACATTGGGCGCGTGTGCGGTCACAAGGGGGCATACGCGGATGGCACATGGGGCATACTGGCGGGGGGGATCGGGGAATTAGGGGAAACACACAAGTCATCTGAAAACGTACAGTGACATGAGGAGCACACACACGAAGTGCCGGAAACTAAAATGGTATGCGAGGATGCAGCGAGGATCTCGTAGGCGAGCGTTGAGCGTGGAGTCGGTCGAAAATGAACACAAGCGGAAAGGGGTCGACTAGTCGAAGGTCATCATGCGGTCGAGCACTAATCCTGCATGTAAGCAAAAAGTTAGTCATGCATACACATATCGATGCATACACACTTAACGTCAGTCGCAGAAACATTATGCACAAAGATATTCACAACAGCAGGGTCACAGCAGAGGAGGTGCACGGGAAGATGCAAACAAGAAATGAGCTTGAAATTGCATCGGAACTCCCTTTGGGTTAATTTCGAAGTTCGAAGCATCGATCTTAGAAATCCAGCTTTCTAGGCATTGATTGGCAGTATCTTTTTTACTATGACAGACAACTGAAAACTCGAACGATCTTGGAAATCTGTTCTTTGAGTTTCCGATTGGCTAGTATTTTATAATGTGACTCGTGATTGAAAAGACGATCGACTGCGTTGATGACAGACGATCGTCGTAGACATCTTCACCGTTCGCTTCGCCGTTCGCTGACGCGACCGGGTACAAATCACCGTGCGCTGACGCGCCGGTTACAAAACAACCTGAGGTAGGATAGACTGTGATGACATGACATGACATTGACATGACATTGACATGACATGCCATGCCATGATAGCGACAGCAGTCGACACTGATGACACACCGATGACGCTGTAAACAATATTTGAGCAATATATCGCGAGTTGTGATGACGTGGCAGAGTCGAGAAATATTGTTGCAAAGCATATTTCATGACGTGGCTCTCACATGATCCCTTGGATTAATCGAGGGCTGATGTGTCACAAATATACGCATGAAGAGGAGCTAATTAGCCCCAATAGCACCTGGGGTATTGTTGCGGGTGTGTATGACCTCTTCATACTATATATAAGGCTAGGATGAACTCATATTGGCGAGAGGAACAATTTGATATGCGGGGTTTCGCATTCTGCCCAGTAGAATGGAAGATGCCTCATCTTCGCGGACCTTTTCCGCTCAGGACCTACCTCACCTGAACCCTCGCGCTCGCCTCGGCGTCGATGATGACGTGGGCGATTTATGACATGTGTATAAAGCACCTTCGGTGCGTCGGCCGCGAACGCATGCATGCGACGATGCGATGCGAGCACCGCGCAGCGGAGCAGCGTTTACGATTTAAAAATCAAAATGATTTATATGAATAATAATAATTAAAATAATAATAATAATAATAATAGGAGAAATAATAATAATAATAAATAATTAAATAAATAATCGTATAACGTAGGAGGAACGTATATCGTAGGTAAAAATTACAGAGATTGAGAAATGATAATATAACCACGTAATGGTTGCGAGATGCGTGCATGCAGACATGCATGGTATGTACGACATATGCATAATCATATATGATCGCACACGTGCCAGACGCTATAAAAATTATAATATGTGTTTATACAATTATTTTATACATGCGTATGTAGATCATGAATGGTCTACTGAATTGAGTGCATTCATCTCTGCTTCACTAAGATCCATATCTGAAAAATCTAGCTGCTGATGGGTGACCGATTTATGAAACGACCGATATCGTGAATGCTTGCAGACACGCTTGCGGATGCGCCTGCGCCTGCGGATGTGCCTGCACCTGAAGCGTCGTTTTGTGCGGATCTCAGTTCAAAAGCCACTTGCTTCAGATCTTCAAGGGAATGATTTGGGTATGTATCTGGTATAATGCGCCTGCGCCTGCGGATGCGCCTGCGGATGCGACTGCGGATGCGCCTGCGGATGCGCCTGCACCTGAAGCGTCGTTGCGCTGATATTTGCGATGATCGATGATGCATAAACGCAGTGGCAATTCATGCAGACATTTATTATGAGTATATGCATCGTGTGGACGCGCATGCATGCTACAATTATAAAAACACGCAACTGGCACAACGTGCTTCCTTTTAATAGACATTTATATTTGCAGACGGCGTGCTCACATGTCGCGACGAGATCTAGCGGGCTCCTTTGCTGGACTTCGGGTTTAGGCTTAGTTATTATGGGCTCTGACTAGCCCCTAGCCTGACCCTGCTTCCGTCTCGTGTCCGTGACATCCTAGCACTGTACTGTACAGTAGTACAGTACAGTAGTACAGTCATCGTTTCACTGTCTGGGTTTCCGAGAGCATAAAGCTTCGGCCAGACACAAGTTATATGATTATCAGTTTGTCTCCTAGCGAGCTTAGCCGGACAGCGTATCTGTCTTCCTCGCAGGTTATAGGCCGCACCGGCTTTCCGGTGATTCTGATGATGGCACAGCGCCTTGCTGTTGCCATGTTCGGCTAAGTAGGACGTAGGAGGGGTTGAGCGCCCACTTGGGCGGTGGTGGATTACTCTTACGGTATGGCCTTTTGACTTGGCAGTGATGGCGGCACGCATTGTGCTCGCCTTCGCTGCGCAGGAGATCAGTTGGTGACGGGTTATTTTTATTTTACGGAAGCATCGTCGCAGCGAGGGTTAATCTGTTTCGTGCGCCGCTGGCTCCGGCGAGGTCGTTCCACACGTGACTAATTTTGGCCGCTCTCATGGTTTCGCTCACGACCTGTGAATTTTGATCCGTACGTCTGAGACTTCTACAAACTATCTGGCCGCTGTAAACGTTCTTACACCATCTCCCTGTTTAGCTCAACCTTCTCCCCTGTCTCTCCATCATGGTTACCACAACGAATAGAGTGACGCGGTCTCGCGTCCGTAGATTAGAGACGATCTTTGATGACGTTGGTGCGCAGCACGCTGCAACGCCGCACACGCCGCAGCTGCCAGCTCCGACCACAGCAGCTGCGAGGGAAGTTTTGGACAAATGTAAACAATTGGCTCGTGACAGTTTCGACAGGAAGGTTGCCAAAACCGTTGCCACTAAAATTCTTGGGGACAAATCGGAACGCTTTGCGGGAACAGAGGCAGACGCTGTGGACATTTTTTCACAATTGATGCATGAGCTTCGCACGCAGTTTGTGCTCCAGTCATCGGCGTTTGCTCCCCTGTTTGACTTGACTGACATGGCAGTTGAGGCTAGGCATGAGGCAAATGAGTTGTTGCTCTCGGCTCTGACATTTCTGGCTCGCCCTGGCTCTGGCTCACCTGCCCGTGACTGGCTTGAGGCCTCTGGGTCCGACGTTCCTGGAGATGGCAAGCGCGCTGCCCTTGAGGTGGTGCGCATGCTCCAGGAACGTTCGGAACCCTTTGACTCTTTTGAGTTGCTGCTGGCGGTCCGCATCCCCAGCAGCAAAGATCCTGACCGTGGCATCCGCGAGTTCAATGGCCTGTTGAGGGACGTTCAGCGTTCCCACAACTTGCCAGAGGACGCGGTGAAGCGGCAGTTTCTAAAGGCTCTCGGCGATTCGTGGCTATACCGTGATTTGGCTAACTCTCTGGCTCGAGCTGACCAGCGGCAGGGCGTGTCTCTCCTGACTATTCAGGCTCGTGTGCGGGAGCAGTTCCGCCACGGCCTGAAAGTCTCTGACGCCCCTGTCTCTGCTCTGTCATTCGGCGATGGCGCGTCTGACCTGGCTGCGGCGTTGTCCAGTCTGCAGAAGCAGCTGGAGCGCATGCAACAGGACATTCGTGACCTGAAGCGGCAGAAGCGGGAAGAGCCTCCGCCTGCGGGCAAGCACCTTACCCGCTCTGCTGCCAAGCTTCATCGTGCTGGTGTTAAGCCACTTGGCACCGCTCCTCCTGTCTCATTTGACAAGAGGCGTGGTGCCTTCGTGCCCCACTGCCAGAATGCGGTGTGTGCACAAAGTGGTTTGAAGCACTGGCATGCTGAATGCCCCAACGGCGGTCTTCACTCTGCCCACTATTGTAGTGCGGTTGAAGACTACGAGACTGACTGCTTGGCTGTTCGTTTCCAGCGTTTCTATGACGCGGGAGATGAGCACGCCTTCGAGTCGCTCTGCACGATGGAGGGTCGCCCAGAGGTGTGCGAGCTGTCGGCGCATTCTTTTGTGACGGCTGAGCCCACGTCTCTGCGGCACTTTCAGGATGCGGCGGCTTCCGCTCAGGATGCGGCAGCTGACGATGGCGGCGTGGCTCACTTTCCTCTAGCCACATTCCACTCGGGTGCACGGGGTTCGATTCCGCCACCGCCTGCGGTTCGGGATCCCTCTGCACTCGTGGCTGGTGGTGTGCCTACGGCTCATGACCCGCCAGTGGCTGTCCCTGGCTCTCTCGGCTTGCCTGGTTCTGTCCCATCGCTCCAGCTTGGCGACTCTGCACCGGCTCCGCTGTTTGCTGGCATGACGATTGAGGCTTCTGACATTGGCTCTGAAATCTCTGACAACGACCGAGGCTCTGACAATGACTCTGACGGCGAGCAGCAAGTGGCTTTTGACTCCTTCGGCACTCTTGAGCATGACTCTGACAGGGGGGCATCGCCACTAGCAGCTCCGATGTACCGTCCACGGGCGCCGCCGAGTTTTCTCCGGTGTGCGTTAATGTCCTCGATGCTCTGTTGCTCTCTACTGGCCAGTGCTACGGCATCTCTGGTTGCCGTGGGCGGTGGTGACAGGGGCCTGGTTGAGCCCGGAGTCACCGTCCATCGGTCTACTGGAGGTATCTTTGCTTCGGATCCGCCACTTGGCTCTCTGGGCATCCGTGATTGGCCGCCTGACGATCGAGTTCTTTTATCTCTTTCTTCAGTGTTCAAACCGCCATGGGAATCTACTTGTCTGAGTTCTTCAGTTGATTTACTTGCTGCTGTGGAACCGCCTTGCCCACTTGGGCCTGGTGGTGCTCAGTTTCGAAAAGACAGTCTGCAATTCACTTCGGGATTACTCTGTGTTTACATCCCAACCGCTGAACTCAGCTCTGCTGACCAGCTTCAAAGTGGCTGAGTTTCTAGTCATTCATCCTGGCAGCTTGATTAGCTTTAGCCCAGTAGTGGGATGACCGGGTCAAGACCCCGGCACCCAGCTAGAAGTGATCGGTTTCCACCGAGTTGCACGTAGGTGTTTGTTTGTTATCACGTGGCTGTATACCCTGTACCTGCCTTGCTAGGTAGTCACACCCACGGGTGGTGTGCTGGACTTCGGGTTTAGGCTTAGTTATTATGGGCTCTGACTAGCCCCTAGCCTGACCCTGCTTCCGTCTCGTGTCCGTGACATCCTAGCACTGTACTGTACAGTAGTACAGTACAGCAGTACAGTCATCGTTTCACTGTCTGGGTTTCCGAGAGCATAAAGCTTCGGCCAGACACAAGTTATAGGATCATCAGTTTGTCTCCTAGCGAGCTTAGCCGGACAGCGTATCTGTCTTCCTCGCATCCTTTCTACATCGTCTGCATGTCAAACACGCATGGTGCGATTATGAAATACATCTGCCCACAAGACTCGCTTCCTGTATCGCAACGGTCGAGCCTGCGTGTCGGTTGGGATGCAGCATCCAACGGGATATCTGCCAAGACGCCATGCGAATGGAGACGATACACATTTAAATTCAGCCATTGGCACTACCATGCGAGTATAAAATGTCAATCATGAGAATCAGGCAAATATATTCAAGCCGAAATGCGCAGATGACATCACCATATGCAAGTGTGGCATTTGCGATACAGGAAGCGAGTTGGGTGAGCGTGTGCTTGTGCGAATGGGGTATATGAATAGCAGTGATTACTTGTGCTTCGATACAATTTAATCAAAAATTAGAAATCCCTCAGATGGGATGCTTCGTTGACAAGTGGCATTGCCATTTTATACACCTGTGTGATAAGATCAGATTCTACGCTACGGACACGTTCCGTGAATGTACGTCGGAATATCCGATATAGATACACACCAAGGCGTGGTATCGATATTTCGATATATCGATATATCGAAATATTGATATCGATTGATATTATTTTTGGTGCATATCGAAATATTGAATATTGATCGATCGGACGGGCGAAAATATCGTTATTGATCAATATCGTGAATGGAAATATCGATATTGATCAATACTGAGACGGCAAATATTGATATTGATCGATATGACGGCGAGAAATCGCCATATCGATATATTGATATATTGAACGGGAGCGTTGACAGGGTGGCAAATTTTTGCTTCGATCCCGAGATAGCTGTTTTGCTGCCCATTATTGGTCATTTAAACATTTATCCACCCCCAATCCCCCCCCCATCGATTCTGCGATTGCCGTTTCGTTTCCCATGATTGGTCCTTTCTCCCTACCTCTTATGGTCGGTCTCGTAGGATACGCATATGTAATCTTTGTAATGGGCCTAGTGACCGCTGACCAGCACATAATCCTCATTTCCAATTTTCCATCATGGGCAAACGCGGTCGTGGCAAGCGCCCATTACGGGCCGCAGAAGATGTACTGCTTTGCCAGGGGAAGGGTCCAGTGAAACGAACGCAACTGCATGCCTTTGACCTTCAGAAGGTACCATTCAGCATTCATTGATGGCAACTCTAAACATTGAGTAAATTATTACTCAAATCAACATACTTTGTCTTGCTTGCTTGCCTGTTCAGTAATTGAGTAAATTGACATTGGCTAGTATCAATATATCAATATATTGATATATTGTGAGAACGGGTAACATATTGATATTGATTGATATTCCCGCTTAGAATATTGATATTGATTGATATTCAACCTTGGAATATTGATATTGATTGATATACGGCTGGAATATATTGATATTGATCAATACCCTTAGCCGATATATTGATATTGATCAATATGATTTTTGCGATATCGAAAAAATATCAATACGCCAAAAACACTTCGATACCACGCCCTGATACACACACACACACACACACACACCCCTATGAAGCGTTTGTTATTGGTAATTATAGAAATGCATTCTTCCTGGGTAAGATGTTAGCAGATCATGAAATTGAAATTCAACAGTGTAACATGAACGATGCATGCATGATTGACATTCCATATGTGGTATATTTAAATACGGCAATACCTGACCAAATGTCGCTCCACCTCCTTTATTATAATGAAAATTCCTCCTCCTCGTTATTATAATGAAACTCGTCTCTATAATTTCGTTTCGGTGCGCGTTGATTTGGCATTATACCAGAAGTTGATATTCACACTAATGAACGATCATGCGCGTGCGGTCAGTATTTATATGTCGTTTATACCAGTATTTGCTATTTGCACGAGCGAGCGTTCTGTATACTTTGACAAGATGAAGATAATGTAATAATTCGTTATATAACCACAAGAACGATTTACAGAGCAATCCAAGCAGTGGCGTCGTGTCGCTGTCGTTATACTATTGCAATTACGACATAAGTTACGACGACGTAGATGTATGCAAATATAAACAACTCTGTTATATATGTCCAAATGTCCATTGCTACTCGGATTTGCTATGCTAACTATAGATCGCTTGCACATACAAGGTCCTACAGTGATTTGCACTGATAGCGTTACTGTAACCCGCCCGGTGTGACGTATACCTGTGTATGTGCATGCAAGCAGGTTTCGGATGGTTGTGGTGTATGGTAAGCAAGATCAGCATTACTTGTTCATGATCATGTCAAACAGTGAATCTTGTGGATGATTATTTCGGAAATTTCCAAGGATACAAAAGTAATTCTTGGTTTGTGAGTAAATAATATTTGTTGCAATAAAACTGAGTCAGTGAATAATGTCAAATTATACAATTGATATATCCAAGATATTCAATGCTGGTAAAATTTCTAGGACAAGTGTATATAAAAGTAATTACAGAAGTATGTATGATATGAGTCAGTATTAAAAAGTAAGTAAGCAGTATTGTGAAATAATCGAATGTGGAGAGCATATTTGTGGTCCCAATTGAAAGTATCAATGATTCACTTTGTCAAGTAACCTGCCATTGCTTCATAATTAAAATATAAGTAAATAATATACCCCTAAAGGGGGTAATAGTATTTCCCCTCCCCCACCCCCTTTATGTAAGGGACCTGTAGATGTGTTTTCCAGTAGTAAAGAACATAAATCAAAATGCATCTTGTCAAATACAGACCGAAACTCATGAGGAAGGAAGAATGAGTTTGGTAGGAGGAGGAATATACTATATGTAATCGGTAGGCGTAGCAAAATTATCAATACAAAATGTCAATCATAAATTATAAAGCCATGATTCAAAGTGTGGATTATGTCGGCATGTGAAGCTTGTAAACAATGGTGAAGATAAGTGTAACCAGAAATTTATGATGGAAGCATGAAGAATCTCAAGATTTGGACTTGTGTGTCTTTGCCTACATTTGTGTTTTTTGGTTCCCATGACATATTGCCAATACAATAGTGTAGGTTGCCGTTGATGCGGTCGATTTCATAGTTGAAAATGGTAGATATATAGTTTGGCAGTAATATATATCTAACTGGGAAGATAAACCCTGAGTTGAGGGTTACGGAATCAGAACGGTAAAGTGTGTCTTGATAAAGAGAGAGATAACATAAATACCTAACGAGTGTTTCCCGTCTACTGGTGACGGTCACCCAGCCTACTATAGGAAGTGGCATGTGACAGTTTCAGGTGTCACAGTGTCAAATCCAGCAGAAAACCCGGTTTCCCATAAATTTGTGAACCACATAAACAAAGAAAAGGAAAGCAAAGGGGTCTCGATGTCTTTCAATGATACCGGGTATGCGCGGTGCATACCAACCCGAAAAAGCCGTATCACAAACAACCATAGCATATGGATCTTTGACATCCGTTTGATGCGCACGATGCAAGAGGCCGGTATATTGAGAGTATAGATGATGTTTTTCATTCGGGGCGATATATGGTTCCCTTAAATGGTAAGTAACTAATTTGATAGGGCAGATCCCCCGATCAAATGCTGAAACCATGTTATGGCAAAAAGTCTCAAAATCTTTTGTAAAAACTGAATGTCTAACTATGTAGTCAATAAATTGGGAAAGTAATGAAACTCTAGGGTTAAGGAGTGGCCCCATGTCCCCGAAGAATTGATTTACTACTTCAGTATAATCTTTTTGGAAATTTCAGAATGAAGATTCCGGGCTGTAGATGATGACATGCAGTGTGATTTTCCATGATTTATTGCTAAATTATTTTTGAAAGAAGTGCAGATTCTCCGTCTCTTATTGCTAGAGTCTAAATCTATGATTGGTGTGATACCAAATGATGTAGTATTTGTCCACTTATGTAATATATGTTCAGTGGATATGCCATTTTCATAATGGTGCATGTGTGATCCAAGTTGTTGTCTCATTATTTCATTGCTACAGTAATACCTTACATTTAAGGAAATGCTAGGTTAAGGAACCAGCCAGCTTTTGGGCATTGTCCACAATATTTAACATATAACACTCCATATTTAAGAACGTTATGAAAATAAGAGAATGGCTGGGCTGACCCCAAATTCATGTTTCCTTAAATATGCGGTATAACTGTATTTGAAGCAGTGTAAGCATGGGTCCACTGACTATGATATGAAGAAATATCATGGTGCAACCTTGTCTGTGAAAGCGGTGTCGTTGATCTCGACGAGTATTTCTGCATCGATGGCTGTTGTGGCTGCTGTTGTGGGCTTCTTGAAGTATGTGTTGACTGTGGATTCTCACCAAAAATAAATGCCACGTCAATATGAGAAATGAAAGTACAGATGATTGAATTCTGACTCGGTATAAATATATCTGGTAAATGAATTTTGTCATCCTCTTTGAATAGTCCTAATTTATTTCTTGCAAGAGAGACATTTATACTCACAGAGTTGATAAATTCTGCAGGAGGTGCATATAATTGTAGAAGAATGAATGGCAACATCTGCTGTGTAATTGATTTCGAGTCGGATATAAGTGAGATTTGATTGCAAATGTGTTGAGCATATATTGTGTATTCGGCATCAATGAATGAAGATCTGTCATTATGGGGAAATGATTGGGTAAGTGTTGAATATAATTTGAAGAACTCGAATGTGTTGATTGGGGTGACTGGGTGATCGGTTGAATGTCTTACTTGAAATCAAATCTTGAGTGGTCGCCGTAGATAAAGGTACATCGTGGTGACAACCAACCGTCGTTGCATTGCTGTAAAAGTGATCCACTGGAAACTCGTGTATAGCACAGTAGACATCTACGGGCCTCGCTGATTTCGTGGCTCTCGCCACAGTAGTTAGAAATTGTAAGATCGTGGGATGTACTATGCATGATTCTGGCTTCGGAAGTAATGTGATGACTCCGTCTGTTTTCATGATGATATCTTGTAACTGGCTAAAATATAAATTCTGTTTTTGTAAATATCTAATTTCCTCTGTCATTTTCTGAATTTGCTGCATTTGGCGGTCATTGGTTTCATGTATCCCTGCAATCTTGTCTGCTAGTAAAGTCAACGTCTTCACGTGTTTTTGTATCCATTTGCATCTTGCATTTGTGTTGGAAAACACAAATAGTATACATAGTACCACATTTTCCATGTTTTTTTTCCCTTGGGCACATGGGGATAAGTTTGTCTAATTTGTGGTCATGGATTCTAGGTACCGCGGTAAAGGGGTGTACACAATGGTTTGCCATAGCCACACATTTTTCCTAGAAGGCACCCAAATTTTTTTGGTCAATTTTTCGATGAAGCACCCAAAAAATTTTGACAATTTTGAGAAGGCACCCAAATTTTGATAATTTTCGCTTCCTGTCCATATTTAGTTATATGCATGCGGGGAAGGCTCTGCGCGGAGGGTTTGAGGCTTGGAGGCGCCCAAGGCGGTGGGGCGGTGGCTAGGAGGGGCGGAGGCGCGGACGGGCGGAGGCGCGGAGTGATAGTTATGTGAAGATAACTAGAGGATGACGAGTTAATCCCCGAGTGTGGAGGGTGTGTGACGCGGTAAGATGAAATAACGCGGTGAGATGAAATAATGCGGTGAGATGAAATAATTCACGGGGAAGCCGATTTCCCCCCCACTGTATGGGGGGCCTGCTTCTCCTTTGCGTCACCCCTCACTGTGTGTGGCATGTGTCACACGTGACCGTGTCTCCGTCACTTTAGCCTGCTCTAGTTAGACAGTCAGTCCGTATGTCTTCCCAGTTTATGCTATTCCGTTTCCGAGCACCCGGCACTGTGTTTTCTGTGACATATCGTGCATATATATATCTTATATATATACCCTCAGTTCTCCCTTTCTGTCAGGTTATCGACCCACTTCACGCTAAGTGGTGTTTCGGTAGGCATCGACTCGCTTTGGTTTTTTGCCAATTCTAGAGTTCCCTCAAAAGTCCCTTACGGTTACGGCGCCATTCACCGCAACCAAATTTCCTTGAATCAACACGTGGGCTGCCTACCGTCAGCGAGAAAGGTTTCCTACGTTTTCCCTGGGCCAGAATTCCCTGTTTCCCTCTTATTCCTTCACCCTGGCCACTTATTTTCCTTCCAAGTCCCTTACGGTTACGGCGCCATTCACCGCAACCGAATTTCCTTGAATCAACACGTGGGCTGCCTACCGTCAACGAGAAAGGTTTCCTACGTTTTCCCTCGGCCAAAATTCCCTCTTTCCCTCTTATTCCTTCACCTTGGCCGGCTACTTCCTTTGGCGTCCTTCAACGCTCTGGCCAGCAGCGCCTCTGCTGCCGGAAAACTGCCTTACCTTACGGCATTTTTGACGTGACCACCGTGTTCCCCGTCGAAAACTGGCCCAATTTGACTTCTCCATCGCTTGATTTGGTTAATTTTTCGAAAAGTTACCTTTAGGCCTCGAAACCCTATCAAAGCGCCTTCCAGATTTTACAGCCGCGGGGATCATGGCCTCGCTGCACCAACGTGCGCGTATGGCCGCGGTTCGGTCTGCCCTGGACTCGCTTCGACGAGAACATCTCCCCTTTGGTTGTGGTCTGGTGGTGCTTGGTGGTGCTTACGCACCAAGCACCAAACTCGAGTCCATCGCGTTCGCCATCAACGACGAGTGCTTTGACTCCTTCGACTTCGTCCCTCCACTCCCTTCGCCCTCGCCTTGCGCCCCACCTGTTCACCATCTAGTGGTGTGTGGTGATGTTGCCACGCCCACTTCGCCCCTCACCATCGTTCCTTTCGAGCCATTACCAATGCGCTCAATCGCGCCCCCTTACCGCATTTTTCACCTTCCACCTCCCCAACCCCTTCTCATCGACGCATTCGCTCTGGTGGTGCCAGGCTACTTTTGGCTCTGGCACCGCACAGGGGTTGGTTAATTTATCGCCTGGATGCCCCTCGACATCTTCGAGAACACCGCCGCCACCACTCACTGAGAGCACGATCACATCGCAACCGACTGCAACCAACCAATTCTAACCTTAGCCACAATTAGCTTCGTGCAAAGTTTGACCACATCTTGCCAGTTGTTAGCTGGCCGCAATGGGCCCTTCGTGCAACTTTGACATTAAGTGACATTGGGTTTAGGTTTTAGGGTTTGCTTGCTCTGGGATTGCCACTCACACCTTCGGGGTGAGGTGGTGTCACGGGGAAGCCGATTTCCCCCCCACTGTATGGGGGCCTGCTTCTCCTTTGCGTCACCCCTCACTGTGTGTGGCATGTGTCACACGTGACCGTGTCTCCGTCACTTTAGCCTGCTCTAGTTAGACAGTCAGTCCGTATGTCTTTCCAGTTTATGCTATTCCGTTTCCGAGCACCCGGCACTGTGTTTTCTGTGACATATCGTGCATATATATATCTTATATATATACCCCGCTCTCCTTTCGTCAATAATGGGTGAGATGAAATAATGCGGTGAGATGAAATAATGCGGTGAGATGAAATAATGCGGTGAGATGAAATAACGTTAAGAGATGAAATAATGCGGTGAGATGAAATAATGCGGTGAGATGAAATAACGCGTGAGATGAAATAATGCGGTGAGATAGCATAATAAGGTATTTAGATAGCAATTTGTACCTCACTATCGATTCCATATTACGGTAATGATATTCCCGATTTTAGCCTTCACGTTAAGACATTCAAGACAAGAGACACCGGTGCCACGCAAACGCAAAGCCGTGGCATCGACTGCCGACCACGCGCATCGACGCGAGCTCTCCATGATATCGTCACGGCTGATCGATGTGCGGCCACGCATGTCACCCAAATTTTCCCGTAGCCCCATATTTCCGCCCAGAGACCCCCAGATTTTTCCGGACACCCCAGATTTTTCCTAAAACGCACCCAAATTTTTCAAAATTTTGAAATTTTTTTAAGCCAAAATAAGCACCCAAATTTTGAATAAAAATTTTCAAAATGTGTGGCTGCCCCAAACAATGGTCTCCTAATCGGGACAACCTTCATTGATTAATTTTTTGAGTTCCGCGGGTAGTCGGTGTCATTTGATATTGCTCACGTTGAGCATCCTTCCCACCGAGTATGCATTCTTTGACGATAAGAAGCGGTAGCAAAATGATGTAGTACATTTCTGGATGTTTGTATCAATGGCCCCCGGAGTAGAAATATCGCAGTGGAAGTCGTGTTTATCTCATGCGGTATGATGACAGAATTGTTGTCGAGTAGGGCTTGTTGATCCTGATATTGCTTTGCCCATCTCTCCGGTGGAGGAAGGTTGATTGTAGATTGCTGTGGAGAAGTCTTGTTATTCGTGGCAGTTGCATTGGCATGAAGCAATTTGTATGTCATCGCCACGTCGTATGCTTGATGTTGGTGTCTGTCGCATTGCTATGAAGCGTCGTAGAGCGTGTTTTGATGCAGTCATCACTAGTAATTATGACTGTTGCACAAATGAGCCAGACCGGTGGCGACAATTTTGGGCAAGATGACCCAGTGTTATCTAATTAGATTAAAATTTTGCGGAAAAGGTTTCACGGTCGCGACGCGAAAGATATGGTACCCGCATACACCGTAGATTTGACAAAAACGTTTCATACAGCCGTAGACTTGAAAAATCGTCAAACTCTTGAAAAATCGTCATTCGGGAGGCATGCCACGTCGGCTGATTATGGAAAACAACGCAACGCCCGATAATTATGTAGAATATAATAGTCACCTACATGCATGTACTTTTGTGCACCGTCGGTGCGTATTTTTTATTTTTTATTTTCGTATACCTGAAACCCAACGAATATCATGAAATAGCAAATCGAGCTCTACCCAAATAGAAATACCCGGTCCGGTCCAATCGTGTGAACGAGTCCATACGCACTTGTCTCTGTTATTAGTCTAAGTCTTAGTCTAAGTCTTAGTGTTTCATCATTCCAGACCCAAGCACCAATCCCTCACGTCATCGTCAGGCGAGTGCATAATTTAGCCCTCTTACAATATACCCTTCCACCATTGAGGGTTGAGAAGCGTGTGGCGCTCACGTCCCAACAGCAAATTCCGCGTGGTAAAGTACTTATGATAAACACTTGTCTGAACTTCAATGTTTGTCCTCCGAGGAGTTAGAAATGAACGCCCGCTAGCACAAAAACGACCGAAGGCTTGAAAGCTCATTGAAGGCGTATCGCAAGCTATTATTAGCTGGCTTTTGAAATTTCTACAAAAAGTGCCCGAGGCTGACGTTTACACAGCTGGCCATAAACGAAAGTGGGAGCCACGCGTCGCGTGCTTTCTTCGCTGAAGCTCCCAGGTGTGCAACAACGACGCCCTCCTGAACACCAGACATCCTTTCTCGGGAGCTAGCCATCTTTTCCGAAGTTCATTTGGATTCTGAGTGCGCTACCATGCCCACCTGGTCTTGCAGCGGTTCCTTCTCGCCTTGTATGTTGCCAAATAGGCGTTACGTCCTACCACTTCGTCGGAAAGTCGCAGGCATCTGTTTGGGCAGGATCTGTTTTTTGGCCGCGTGTTGTCCAGCTCCCTCACGCTGTTATTCGATGGGCTCTCCGCCTCGAAGCATTCAGGGGTTCAACCTGTAGCGCTGTGACGTGAATTTCGTCTCAAAGTTCCCCGGTTAGACTGGTAATTTTGAGGACTCCACCTGTTGACCTGTGAAAACCCAAGGCGCTTTCAAAGTGCCACTCAAAATTACTCCAACTCGGGGCATAGGTTGAGAGTTCTTATGCTGCGTCAGGACCCCTGGTGCAAGGAAAGTCGCGGAACGAACCCTCAGTCCCCCCTATCCCCCAGCTCGCGTCTCCGGAAGCGTCGTATGACTGCTGGGGCAGCGATAGTCGCGCAGCGAATTCTTGCCTTCATACGATTTCCCCCCATTCGGGTCGTTCAAACAAACCCATTGTGTAGATATATGACTGCTCACTGCGCAGATGAAGTGACACTGTGAGCGTGACTTTTTCGCAGCTCGGAATTCTCCGTAGCCGCGGCCTGCATGCAGCCACCACACTGACTCGCTGTTGAAACACAAGAAAGGCTTTGCGGAAGCTTCTTATTGTTGCTCCGCAATTCCAGTTACAAGGCATGAAGGGTTCTGAAGTACTGTGGCTCTCTTTTTGAAAGTCCCAGCCGCCCTAGTTTGCTTCTCTTGCCACTCGCTGTCCAGTTTGCAAGTACTGCACCAGCTCCCTGGGCTTCTACGACCATGCTCCCTGTTGCCTTGCTTTCGAGTGATCTATGGGGGTTTTGCGCAGCACATTAGGTGCATTAGGTGTGGGGAGTTGATATCGCCCCAGGTTCGGGGGGGGGGGGCGGCGGTTGCGAGGGGGCCAGCTACCCGCAAGAATGTGCGACTGGGTGGCAGGATGCGATGGGGGAACGGAGGAGATCATGGGTGACGTGGAGACGAAGCAGCGCTGTCTAGATTTTGTTCAGTCCCTCAGGCCGAACGCGAACGCGGCGACATACAGTGCGCAGGGAGCGTGCTATGCGGAGTTCAATGCCACATACATCAACAGCGGACTGTACAACTGCTCGTGGTGTCCGACGTACCAAAGCTGCCTCCTGCACATAGATGGTGGGGCGCTCCACAAATCGTCATCCGTTTCTGGTTTTGTATTTGACCTCGAAGACGCCTTGTCGGAGCGAGCCTGCCAGAGCGTAGTGGCCCAGATCTCGTCACCCATGGCGGCTCTAAGTTGCCCGCTTCGCTTTGCCCGTCTTGAGACTAACTCTTTTGTTCGGGACCGGCGCATGGGATCTGTAATTTTACCTTTTCAGAGAAGCCCCTGCCGTCACCACCGCCAGGTAGATCCCAAGTGCCTGCGGCAGGGTTTATGAAAGTGCTGGAGAGTGTGAGCTGTACGCCCGGAATATAAGCGGCGTGAGGTTCAAGGTGGGTTGTTATTGATCAGCACGCCGGACCGGGGACCCATGGTTCGAATATAAGACACAGGCATCGCAAACACCCTCACGGTTGCTTACACATAATCGCAGCATGTATATACCCAGAAGGATGAACCTTTGCACTGTCTATTTCATTGTGCGGAATCTCTGTGTGAAAATGGACTTATCAGCGCGATCCAGCGTTTAAAGGACTGCCTGGGAGCCCACTAACCCGAAGTCGTGTGCTTGAGTGGTGCCTTCAGAGACCTCCAGTGATGAACCGAGTACCGACCTCCTGATTCTAGGTGGGAGGCCCCTCCGGAGCTTCCAAGCATGGTCGCCTGCCAATGGTTTTGTAGTAGCTGTTGCTGAGACCATGTTGCGCAGACCACATATCAGAGAACGCACGCTGAGAAGTGCTCACCATCTGCTCTTGAATATCTGCGGTGATTCTGCATGCTCCACCGGCCGGGACGAAATCTCAGGGTTTTATTACGAAGGGCATATACTTGAGTCGCAGGCGCAGCCGGCATATTCATCCTCATGCTTGCTGCTGGTGTGGCTGCCCGCGTCGTGTGGAAACGACGAGAGGAACTCATGCAGCACGAAGCCAATCTCCCAGAGATCCTGCCTAAGGCACCGGAATGGGAGGAGCCTACAGTTGTCGGCTGGATCACAGGTGCCTTGGCTCACCTCTCCGCGATCCTTGCCTGCAGTAGTGCACGTGGGTTTGAGACTCGAGGCATGAGCAGGTGCGCCATCAGCTCGACTCACAGCGTAATTCGATTGTAATGAACATTCTCATCAGGCTGACCATCAACGCCCGATATGATCGATACATTTTAGAATATTCTGGTATCCTATGAGTTTCATCGAACGGTACTTGGATCATACTTTTCCATCGGACGCCTACAGAATCACGATTCAGATGTCAGGATCTTAGAACTACTATGCAAACTCTAAAAATGTGGAACACTTCACTGAAATTGCAAACGGGCATGCGACGGTAGAAAGCAGCAGTGTCTCTGCTGCTTCCTGAAAGCGAGAATTTAGCGAACCAGCATACAACGCATAGCACCAGCACTTTCAGGTTGACCTCTTTGGACGCGGTAAGATGTTGGTCCATTCTTCAACCAACTCGTCGAAAGGCACTTTGGCATGTCCGGGCCAATCCTCCATCGCTCTTCCTCCTTTTCACCCTCTCGCTTCCTGCATACATAACATATGTTTCACGGGTTTCAGCACGACGCACTCGCTGTATTGTCGGCCTTTAAGTGGATCATAGCCGGTCCTTTAATCCCGGCAAAGGCTTTCAACCCGGGATGACCGTAGTCATGGCCACATGACCGCGAGAGTGACCACAAGAGTCGCGCGCACGTCGCGCAGTCGACTGCCTGGTCACCGCGTATGGAATATGCATATTCCGAACGTGCTATCCTATTTCGCGTGGCCCATGATTCGTTCATGATTGACCGTTGCGGCGTTCAAGCACGGGAGCATCTTACCGAGAACCCTAATGTGAAAAGATTGTTCTCCACAAGGTACAGTGAAACGTGATATTTCCAAGGGGTATGTGTTATATTTCTACCTAATAGGCTCAGTGATCACGATTCACGGGGAAGGATTTCTCAGATGCTGCGTCCATTGACTAATTTTGACTGTTGACCAGCCCCTCCTATACCTAGGGCTTCGCTCTACATTGCTATTGGACGGGACCCGGAAAATTCCCTCCCCACCATTCGGCGCGGCGCGCGCAGCTCGACTCACCCCGAGGAGCCCACAAGCGCCAGGTCACGCGTGTATGGTCCGTGAACGGTTTCCTGTCACCCAAAGTCAGCAGACGGATCTGATGAGTGAAACTCGTTTTCGGTTCATCCTATTCAAAATTCAACGGTGACGATAACCATCAGTCATCGTGAGGCAGAAGTATATTACCAAAGTTCCATAAGATAATTAAGCCTTGGGCGAATTACGCTAGACGGCTTTCTGCCCGTTGTACGGCGGTGCATCTCGAGGTCGAGGTGTGGCGCTGGAGGTCCATGAACCATGAAGCCTCCAAACTTGCAGATCATTCCTCGACCAGTACATACACACTTTTTGCCTTTAGTTCTCATATGCACTTGTATGCATCGAAATTCGTGAAATCTTCAGTGTATACACACTAAAGCCCATGATCTGACCATCCGAGGCGTGCTGTTCACTTCTAGCCCTGTATTCACAGTGCCACAGCTGCAGCACCCCCACAGGGCTTGACAAGTCTTCTGGGTGAGGACGAAGTTCCCCATAATGCTCCCCGAAGATTCGTTCCGGAACGTAGTGCCCCAATCTCAACCAAGCTTGTTGGGGGCGGAGGGATTTCCCAGGGAAGGCGCAGCAGCGAGAGCAAGAACGGCGGCAGGAGGAGCTGCGCTTCCAGGAAAAAGAGGAGCAGCGTCTCCGAGAGGCAGAGCAGTGGAAAGAGGAGGAGCTTCAACGGATACAAGAGACGGAGCAGCGGGTGCAAGAGGGGTGGGCACAACGAGAAGCAGACGACCAGCGTCAACGAGATGAAGCACGGCAGCAGCAGGTGGAAGAGAATCGGCAGGAGGTGGCCGATCGCTGGGAGGAATATAAGCAATTCCGTAGAAAGCAGGTGCAGAATGCTGAGATGCAAGTGGAGCAATTGCGTGGGCGCGAAACCGATTCACGGAAAACCATCAGGGAGCGGCTAGGTAACGAGCGTGGGCTACAGGACATGGTTCGGGTCGAGGAAGAGGAGTGGGAAGCACATAGGAGTGAGAAAATAATGGCACAGTTTCACCGAGAGGCCGCGCAGCTTGAGCATGAGCGTGCCCAACGGCAAGTGGATCATGCTCTCGCCGAACTGCATGAGCAAATGGCACGTCAACCTGGGACACTTAATATTCCGGATTTTCCGGAGCGCTGATCCGTGTTGCGATGTGAAGGGGATTTAGCAACAATCCAAAGGCAAAGAGCTGCTGCCGCCGATCGGTCTGTAAAGAATGGTATAGTCAAGTAGTTGAACAACTCGATGATCGCGTTGCTTGAATATACTGGCTGACACTGCTCGTTCGAATGCCAAATTGATGCATTGGAGAATGTACATGGCTACACACTATGCCAAACCTACCGATAATAATTGTAATGCTAGGATGAAATCATGGAATGTATGGTGTGAGTGTAGAAGGGACAGTGCGTGGTTTTTCCATGCGACGCCTCTTTCTGCAATAAAACGTTATGCGACGCCTCTTTCCGCAATAATAAGGATACACGCAATTTGTAGAGTACGACATATGGCAACCTCACAAAAAAATAAAGTCGTAAATTTTATGTGCCAGTCGCGCCTTAAGCATACGGATATATGCATATATTAGTGGTTAGTTTTGCCACAAGGATTTCACAATCCTTCTTCACAATATCGACGATGTGTGATAAACCGTAGAGTTGCTGTTTATTAATATCGACGACAGATGCAGAGGGAAAATGTTTACTTCAAACGCTCTAAAACATATTCATATATATGCTGACGGATGATATGATATTCTCAGGTCACAATTTACCCCTGACGGCAATGACTTATTATGGAACCGGATCGGAAACTATTTCGAGGTCACGCGAGATGGTATACGAATCTGATAGAAGTGTGTGTGCCTCGTATGGAGTTTGTCGAGATTGATTTATCATTGATACGAGGCACACTCTCCTCATGGCTACCTGATTACACATCCTCGAGACACCTAGCGATAAAGATTTATAGGGAGTCGGGGGTGCGAGATGATAAATAGGATACGCTCAAGGATCCACTCTTCTGGACGCGTCACCTCCATCTTTGAGGATAAGGGATCCTCTCTTAGATTTCCCCAACTCAGCATGCAGCCGGAAGAAAACCTGTATGTATGCGGTGGAGACCCGTCAGATTGCCGAATAACAGGCAATGAAAGCGACCCGAGCATACCGACCAGAGCCCCCGGGGATGACAGAGGGATCCCCCAACAACAACTCCGAAGGGACAGTTGCGTCAGGGATTATACGCAAGAAACCCGCGGGTCGAGAAGAGTGGCGATGAGTTTAATCGCAAATAAGCGTGGTGAGATTATTTCTCGGGCGCTTTCGACAATGTTTTTAGGGGTTATATAAAAACGCAACGGTTTCATCGTGAATACGTCACCCATCGTAGAATTTAGTAGAAATGACGATACGCAGCAAACAGGAAAGCTGCGGAAGGCACACGGAAAACGGAGATTGACAAAGCTAAAGATACTTACTCAGATAGAATCATATAGGCGGAGTGTGGTGTTTCACGGTGTCACGAGTGTGACTTACCAGAACTGGCATATCAGACTGGCGTAGTGTGACAGCCCGATAGGCAGATTCTAGCACACCACCTCATACGAGGTGGCATCGTGTACACATCACCCCACCTAATGCATCTATGGAGCCTAGTTACTGCTACTAGTGACCCGAAGATTACACAGTGTTACACGGCACACAGCTTAATGGAAAGCTGCTAGGTTAACCTAAAGGGTCTTGTCCCCATGCTAGGTGGACAGTTTGTTTGAGCGTAAAGCTAAATGTTCTGTCCATTCACAAAAAAAAATATAACTGCACTTTTAGGGAGCCCGGAACTCCACGTGCCAATAGCTCAAAGCTGCCGTACGTACTATCGCACGAGGCCAATGCGTCACAAAGTGGTCACATGCAAAATTGGAAAAATGCATGTTTTATGAAACATCGCCGTCGATCGATCGGTTAGTGAGCTGATCGTCGATCGATCACTATCGATATACATGTCGTCGGGAGCGCTACGCCGCCAGGAGCGGAAGAGAGGTGGTGGATGGTATCTGGAAGACGCCACTAGAGTGAACGAGCCATTAGCGCCATTCTCATTTCCTGTCAGGGATATGACCGATGACATATGTGTCATACATGTCATACCGGTCATACATGTCATACATGTCATATATGTCATACATGTCATACATGTCATACCATGTCATGTCATGTCATGTCATGTCATGTCATATGTCATATGTCATAATGACATACAGTCGTCGAGTATTGTCAGTACGGTCGACTATGACGTGTAAAGTCATAATGGCTGTCATCCACCTAAGGTGAGTGACATCTGTCATCGAGAGGCCAAGTACATGGCATCGAGATGGCGAAGCAAGCCAAGTCTTGAAGAACCGAAGTGTTCTGAGAAGACGCGTCTTCGCTTCTAGCTTGAAATGAACAGCATGCGAGCATCAAAGGCTATATCGACCAGCCGATGCGGGAAGTTCACCCAGTGCCCTCGGGTTCACAACCCGATGGTGGTAACGCATGAGATGTGCGAGGGCACTGGAAGTATATGAGGAGCATTGAGCTCAAGCAAGCACGTCTGGTCACCAGACTGCTGCACTCATACCCCACCATAATATTACTTTCGGCTGTTACTGTTCAATAGCAACCGCGTCAACATAGCGTTCGCATAGCGAGCCCTGACAGTGGTATTCTCCGCTCAGGCGAAGAACGAGAACAAGTGTGTGCAGCAGACTTGACACACATTCGTATATTGATAAGTATACGGCGCGACAGAGTTCGCATATATAACGTCGAATATCTGCACATATACGTCAGCATTCGCTGCAATACATCGACAGCGAACGGAGTTGTGCAATAAATATCATCAGCGCGACCATATTCGCATTCAACAGCATTTCAGCAGTGAATATATTGCGACAAGGTGTGCGCACGAATGTACGAATCGTACATGTATGCTGTCAATAATCGCAGGAAATGGTACGATATGCGGGAATCATGCGCGTAAATGAAAAATGAGCGACAGTGTTCATGATTCGCATCAACTGCGAAAGCGATGTACATGATTCGCATCAACTGCGACAGCGACATTCGCATTCGTACTGTGCGACAAAGATGTGCGACAACGACATTCGCATTCGTACTGTGCGACAAAGATGTGCGACAGCGATGATCATACTTCACACCATGCGACGCAGATGCGCGGTGATCATATTTCATACCGTGCGACACAAATGTTCGATGAATATAGCTTGTGCAGTGCGACGCATACATCAGTATGCAGCGCGACATACATATGTATCACGCGCATACATAGTGTGCGATCTCGATGTTCGTACAAATTCGCACCAAGTGGACGCACACATGCTGCGCAGATGGACGCATGATAAAATGATGCCCAACAATACACACACATGCTGCGCAGAAATAGTATGTGCGATACCATACCATCATCAGTATACACACACGTGCTGCGCAGAAATAGTGTGTGCGACGCCATCATCATTATACACACACATGTTGTACATAGTGTGTGCGATATCGTCATCGTTATACAAATGCTGTGATGATATGCGAGTGACAGCCTGATCACATAAATCTAGCATACATATACACATGCATAAATACCAGCCTGATCACGATAACGGCTTGGCATACATTATGCATATGCATATAACGACAGTGCAACATAGATGTACATGCAGAGGATTAAAAAGTAAGGGCTTATCAATAAACCATCGTGTAGTTCTGTTGATCGATTCGATGGCGATCTGTCCGCGCCTAACCGACCATGGGCTTGTACCCCATGGCACCGGGGGTTTATCCAGCAATACACCTATATCACACTGCAACATGCATATTTCATATACATGCTAGATCTTGCAAGTACAGCGCTATATTGAAAATCCAAATAGTGTAAGATGCCAATCTCGATTGTTAAGACAGGAATTAGCTCAGTTGTCCATGACGGAGGATTTGGGATTGGACAACTGTTCTCCTGTTAATCGGAGATTGGATATGCATCGGAGCTACTTGTGAAAATATACCAATTAACTCATCATTCATCATGATGAGATGTACAGGATTACAGCAGTATACTAACTATATTGATATACATCATACTTGTTATATGCTGCTGTCCATTGGTATACAGACTAACCTGTATGATTAATCTATATCAATTTACTTAAGTGTACTCAATCAGTAAGTACATGTACAATATATAGTCACTGTGTATACCATCTGATGGGATCACATCAGAGTATACCATCACTATAAAACTATATATAACAGTGCTCACACTAATATTTATGCTAATGCATGTTGAAGATATACTGACATTACATCGAGTCAGTAAGTGTATATGATCAATGTATTATATCAAAATCCCATGAATGATGCATAGATACCATCCCACAAACACGTGTGCGTGTGGGATGTCGGTGATGGCGATAGATAAGGGAGCAGGATCATGCCACATGCTGAAGGGCTGGATGGAGAATATCTCCAGACCCGAAGGCAATATACAGTGTTCAAAAAACAGCTGGTCACTGTTGAGTACTGTCCATGCCCTTTCATTCTATCGCTGGAGCAACACCATCATCTACTATGCATTTTGACAGTTGATTCAACACCTGATCACTTCAATGCATTTCTTAGTAAATCTCACAGATCAGAACTCATCTTAACACTGATGTAGCTAAGGCCTTCCACAGATTTCGCGAAATTTTTTGCGAAATTTAGGTACCCAAAAAAATCAAAAAAATTCGAAGAAATATAGGCTGCAAATTTTCGTGCCCGCGAAATTTAGGGGGGGGGATCCGAAATTTGGCAAATTTCGATTTTTGAGTGGTCATTGCATCATTATGGCCTTCTGCCCACAGGATGACAGGAATTCAGCCCGAATCGTCGTTTCTTAATACTGTGTCATCAACGAAATCGTGAGACCCATCCAAGATCATCCAAGATCCAACCGTTTACACACCATTGGGACTTAGCACACCAAGACACCTTCAACAACACTGCCAACAATTGTTTGAAAAGCCCCGATCCCCTCGCTGATCTGATTACACCTTACACGCAGTACGCACACTAAACCGAAATGCCCGACAGTTTAGTATCCCTTGTAGAAGCTAGCTATGGCTCCGACGAGGAGGAGGAGCCTGAGGAGTTAATTGTGTTGGAGGAACGTGCCGCTCGAAAGCAGAGCCAGCCGGTAGTAAATGTTTTCGATAAGTTTAAGCGCAGCCGCAATGAAAATAATGCCGGAGTCGGAACTTTCTTAGCTCGAGTAATCTAGCCAAGGGGAACGAATCTCTCAACATGAATACCCGTATATGCCCCTGGTGCCCCCAAGCCCCCAAATGATCGATGGTCGCTTTCTTATTGCCGATTTTCTTAATACTGTGAATGTTTAGCCTGTAGATTATACTCCTTTGTATGTATGCAAAATCTGAGATTTCGTGAGAAATTCTCGAAAAATCTGCGCGAAATTTAGGTGAAAATGAGAAATATAGGGAAAAAAATATAGGTAATTTCCCGCGAAATCTGTGGAATTGCGTAGATGTAGCTGATAGAGGTTATTAAACAGACACTGCTCTGATTATTGTTCCAGCATTGTTCTGATTTACTTAGAGACTGGAGGTATCATTTTGATACACTTCCAGCGCACTGTCATATGCCTAAGTAAATGATATCTGACATATCACTTAAGTGACTGCAAGTCACTATTGATAACTCTATATATATGTATTAGGGTTTGGTATATATACCATGGGTTTCAATCAGTAAAACCCCAAATAATGGCCATGCACATATCTTCACAGAACACCATGAAAAATATCAATATCAATTTCATGTGTGCAAGTGAGATATATTGCAGAGTTGTAAGATGTATACATCATAGTATACACTGGGACTTATATACATATATACGCCAAAAGTGGCAGAAATAGGTGAAAATCTAATACGTTAGATTTCAAAACGATTTTTGGGGTCCAATTTTTTCGCGGATTCCAAATTTATATCTATTAAGGTACCTGGAAAAAGTAATGCCACGAAAATGGAACAGTGTAACACCCTAAAAATCTTGTGTAAAAACATATGGGTGTAACATACACCTCAGAGATCACATAGTAAACAGTGACATACTGAGTACAAATTTGCTTATTTCCTTCAAAGAAAGATGCATACTGCTCAATTTTGATATATATAAGTGTTACTGATAACATGTAACACCCTAAAGTCAATGCAGGTGATTAGGGTCACAGTTACCCCTGTAACCCTAAAATGCCACGAAATACTAGTGAAACACACTGCATTTGGCATTATGGTCATGCTGAAATCAGCACGTACATGACTGATGTTTCGGGAAACAGCCCAAGACTTGTAGGGCAACATCCCAAGAACTGTATAGCTGCTTCCTATAAGGATTGCATGCTACTTGATGAGGTATTTAGGCACTTGACAACTACCTATGATTATCACACTTCCTTGAGGGGGGAAGAAGGTGGAATCGTGTATATATACTTCACCTCATTATATAAATGTACAAACATAATACATGTACAAATATAGATAGATAGATAGATATATATATATATCACACACGCACACATCCAATTTTGAAGGTTTTTGTTGGTGTGGTGTTTGTTTTTTAGATAGCTGTACCAGCAATAGATGCAGATCCGGCCAATTGGTTCTTTGACATCATGGGTTCATATGATGCCTTCAGCAGATTTAAAGTACCAAAATGGTTGACTGGTTATGCTGATACACAGACCCGATATGATGACATCGGGTACGTTGATGCCATCAGTAGAATGAAACCAGATATGAGCCGATATAGCGATCCAGAAACAGAGCCTCAGGAGCCAGAAGATGAGTATACAGAAGATCATGCACCGCCTATCTTCACAGACCCAGATGATGGTCAGATACACTCAGCACCAGTTCCAGCAGCACTCATTCCTAAGGTGAAAATGAATCCACCAAAGGAATACAGGGTCGGACAGGATGCAGAGGTATGGATGGAGACAGTGGATAGATATTTTCAGTTCACCTATCCAGGAGCAGCAGACAAGGATCTCATCACAGTCTTTCTTACCTTCCTCCAGAATAATGACAGACATTTCTTTCATGTCGTGGCAAAGACACCTGATGCCACATATGAAGAAATCAGGACCACATTCCTCAGGCAGTTCGGGAACCCCCATAAGCAGTCAGTTGCCAAAAAACATTTGATGGCACTGCAACAGGGTAACCAAACATTCTCAGATTACCTACGTACATTTACATCACTGGCTTCGTTAGCATCAGTTGATTTGGAGGATGTCCTGATTAAAGATCGGTTTGTCAGCAATATGGAATCAGATCTCAGAAAACAGTTTCATCTCAGATTCCTTACGGAAAATGAAAGGAATAACCTGTCGTGGGCACAAACCACACAGGTTCTGCTCGATTTGAATTATGTGGTTCATTCGAAGCAGGCAGAGACCCTACATTATAGGGGTCAGAAGGAACAGTCAGGAGGTCCATCCAAAAAGGAAAAGGATAAAGGTCGTGGCAACAAGCCATATGACCGTGGCAACCAGAATCATGCCAACCATAATTCCCAGGAAAATAAAGGGAAAGGCAAAGGAAAAGGCAAGGGAAAAGGAAAAGGAAAGGGATCAGCATCATCTTCTTCTTCTTCCCAGTCTTGTGAACGTTGTGGTCGTACAAGTCACATAAAAAAAGATTGCTTTTCCAGAAGAACGGCAGATGGGAAACCCATAAAAAGCAATCCCCCAGCTCCTAATCGTCATTTGAATCAGAAAGGAGGACAGCAACAACAGAATAATCAGGGTGGCAAAAGTGAGTCTAACAAGCTCCAAAAAACAGTCAACACCCTGGTTAAGGAGCTTCAGACTCAGCAGAGCATTAATGCAGCAGTTGCAGCTCCAGCTCCAGCTTCAGCTCCAGCTCCTCAGGAAAACTCTCCCGGTACTGCACAGGTGCCAGTGATGAGGGCACCCCGGGGATAGATCAGCCTGAACATGCCACTGAAGCAAGTGGCCGGGTTGAAAGTATCTCGGAAGAAGTCCTTTCCAGTCTGACATTACAGTTCCAGCAGATGGATACTCCCTCATATCACATCGTACAGATGCAATCACAGACAGCACAACTGAAATCACGGAAGAAGCTGTTGTTGTATAAAGGGAAAGTCTATGGACAGAGTACTAATTTTTTGATAGATCTTGGAGCTACATCGTCATTCATCGACAGACAATTTGCTTATCAGCTTGGTATATCACCATCAGACACATCATCATTCTCAGTGGGGTTGGCTGGAGGAAGCCAAGTACCCTGTACATCCTATCTTCCCAATGCTACATTTACGCTGGGTAAGTATAAGGATTCAGAGGATCTCTACGTTATTGATATGACACCCTTCACATTCATCCTGGGACAGGATTGGTTGGAGAGGAGGAACCCACATATTGACTTTCAGCCCAAGAACATGACGATCACCAAGACACACTCATCAGGTTCCAGTATTCGCACAGTTCTATCCAGAGTTGAAGAGACTCCAGAATCAGATGGCCTTCCTGAAATGGAATTGGTCAGTGCCACCACGATGAGAAAGCACCTGTGACGTATACGATCCAGTGGGTCGGCTGAAGAAGCCGTAGCGTATCTCTTTTTTCTCTCAGAGGTCGATGGCGAATTGGTCATGACAGCAACTGACTCAGACACTACTATGGAAGACCCACAGGTCACAGCAGAACGTGATCGTATCAGAGAAGACTTTTCAGATATTTTCCAGGAGGATCTTCCAACTGGCCATAGGCCAGAACGGTTTGAAGGTGGATATCATCGCATCAACATTGAACCTGGGCATAAGCCACCATCACAGCCAAATCGAACTATTCCAGTGCCTATGGTGGAGGAGCTCAAACGGCAAATCATGAAATATGTCGAGTTGGGTATCCTTCGTCCATCATCATCACCATATGGGTGCCCAATCATTTTCGCTCCTAAGCCAGGGGGGAAGTGGAGGATGTGCTGTGATTATCGAGCCCTTAATAACATCACCATAAAGGACACGTATCCATTGCCACCTCATGATACCCTTCTTGAACAGCTTAAGGGGGCACGCTGGTTCAGCAGATTCGATTTCAACCAGTTTTCCCATCAGATCCCCATTCATCCAGACGACATCCATAAGACAGCAATACGAACTAGATATGGTTCATACGAGTGGACAGTTATGCCCTTTGGGTTAACTAACGCTCCTGCGACCGCTCTGCGTGTTGGAAACCGAGCATTCTTTGACTTCATTGATCAGTTCTTAGTCATTTTCATGGATGACACCATAGTGTACAGTCCAGATTTTGACACACACGTGAAGCAAGTTCGACAGTTCTTACAGCGCTGCAGAGAGCATCAGTTCTACATCAGGCCTTCTAAGGTTGAGTTGTTCGTCAGATGCATCGACTTTATCGGACACCACATCTCAGAGGCAGGCCTTTCAATCATTGAAGACAGAATCCGTGCAGTCATGGCTATTCAGCCTCCAGTGTCCCATGGTCCAACTGTTGGTAAACAGCCTCTACGCCGCATGGCTAAAGATGGCAAGTCTTCACTTCGGTCATTCTTGGGCATGGTCGGCCAGTTTAGGAGATTTATACCAAAATTCTCCAAGATTGCCGAGCCGCTCAATCGTCTCCTAAAGGATAATGCAGAATTTGTCTGGGAATCTGAGCAGCAGCAGGCATTTGACAATCTCAAAAGTGCCATCTGCAATGCTCCAGTACTACAGCTTCCAGATCAGAAACTACCATCTATTATGGAGGTCGATGGATCAGGCACACACGTTGGCCAAGTAGTCTTACAGGATCAAGGCAAAGGTATGAGGCCGTGTGGCTATCACAGCGTAACACTTTCTGATACACAGAGACGCTGGCCTATTCCTGAGATTGAGCTATTTGCCATTGTGGAGGGCTTCCGGTTCTTTCGCCACATCTTGCTGGGAGCTCCAGAGACTATCGTTCGCTCAGATCATCAGCCACTGGTTTATTTCCAGTCCAAATCCACACTAAGCCCCAAACAGGCGAGGTGGTTGGATGAGCTCTCCGAGTACAACTTTCGGATTGAGCACATTGCAGGCGAGAAGAATAAGGTTGCAGATGCTCTTACACGTATTTCTGCCCTCTTCGAACTCACTGATAGTCTGCAACATCACATTGCCTCATGGGCAACCCCATCAGCTGATATGACATCTACAGACCCTGCATTTATTGCTCTTATATCTGCATCATCGGGTCATCAGCTTCACGACAATATTATATCTCAGTATGATCGTGACCTATTTGCACAATCTATATTATCCAAGCTGGCATCAGCGACATCATCACAGACAGTCAGCAATTTCGAACTCATTCAGGGATTCGGATCTACCGCAAGACTATTTTTGGCAGACAGCTTTACATTCCACCTACTGCCAAAGTTCCTACAGATGACGGTGAGATCACACAGCTTCGCCACATTCTACTTCATGAGTGTCACTCAGCCACTGTTTCTGGTCATGTAGGCAAAAATCGCATGCTCCATTGTTTGCGTAGCCGATATTACTGGCCAGGATTGACGAAGGCAGCAATTCAGTACATTCGGGAGTGCCCCGTGTGCCAACGCCAGAAAACGAGGAGACACAAATCTTATGGCCAGTCATTCTGAACTGCCGCAATGTTCTGAGGTAGACGGAGTTGTGATCCTGAGTTGTGTTTGACATACATAACTAAACGAATTCACATTAGTACGTTGTCGAATCCATCTATGAAATGTTCGTCAGAGCGCGCGTACCGGACCGAAAAAGGAGTTTGGCAGATCGGGTGAGGATTTAAAGTGGACTCATTGAGAGACCCTCCGATATCTCGTTAAGCAGAGCCATCTCCGACTGCATTAAAAATCGTATCCACTCCGCCGTTGACACTCCAGAGCAGGATGGAGGGGAGGAAGGGTGGATGTCATGTCATGTCATGTCATGTCATATGTCATAATGACATACAATCGTCGAGTATTGTCAGTACGGTCGACTATGACATGTACAGTCATAATGGTTGTCATCCACCTAAGGTGAGTGACATCTGTCATCGAGAGGCCAAGTACATGGCATCGAGATGGCGAAGCAAGACAAGTCTTGAAGAACCGAAGTGTTCTGAGAAGACGCGTCTTCGCTTCTAGCATGAAATGAACAGCATGCGAGCATCAAAGGCTATATCGACCAGCCGATGCGGGAAGTTCACCCAGTGCCCTCGGGTTCACAACCCGATGGTGGTAACGCATGAGATGTGTGAGGGCACTGGAAGTATATGAGGAGCATTGAGCTCAAGCAAGCACTTCTGGTCACCAGACTGCTGCACTCATACCCCACCATAATATTACTTTCGGCTGTTACTGTTCAATAGCAGCCGCGTCAACATAGCGTTCGCATAGCGAGCCCTGACATTTCCTATCCGTGGCGCCCACTTCGATAACACTTGGGTGCCAAAAATGGGGACAGCTGATTATCGCGGAAATCCCTACACTGGTCGTCCGAAGAAAGTGTCACCTGCCACCAGTGACAACTTTGATGTGACAACTGTAGCCCGGAGTAGCGAGAATGTGTCCGACACACGCAGATGACGTTGATGGCATCGGTACTGCTGACAGTATCGGGGATGCCACTGGTACGGTGAGCACTGACGTGAACACGCGGACTAACTCTGAGGATGACGTCAGCGAGGTCGATGATCTGGCAGCCAATGACCCAGATGTACAAGCTGAAGCTCGTGAGAACAAGCGACGTGGCCTGAAGCTGATAATGCGTGTCTAGGTACTTCGTCGAAGTACTGATGCTACGCGCTCCAAAGGCGGAGTGCGTCGCGGTTTGAAATATCGGCCCCCACGGGTCGCTGGTGTGGTACAGTGTTGTGGAACACGGTACCAACAGAAGTCGTGAATACGACCACGGCTGATACCAGTTGTTCGGTTTGGGTATGAGTCCTAAGGCAGGATCACACCGGTGTAAGCAAGCTTACTGGAATGCTCTAATAGCACTGGCTGAGATGCAAGGGATCCCAAGGTTTGATATCGGATACGGATCTTTTTAATTACACTTTCGGCTAAGTTACTTAGCAGCCACAGAGGTGGCTGCAATGTATAACAAATTTAAACTCAACCCCGAGAGCTTGCACAGCTCTCTTCTTAAGGTAACTCGTCCATACCATGTCACTTCATGTGTTCAGTCATTTGCTGACTGCAACAACCAATCAGCTGGGATCTGTCATCAGTACTTAAATGTCTCTGATTGCCACCTCCTAAGTCTCTCATTTGAATACTCACAGATCTGCGGATGTGGCTGTATAGCCGAGGTCCTCCTAGTTTCCCTCCAGTTATGTTCGACTGTTCGAATCCTGAATAATGGTTTCCCACCAATTCTCTCAAGTCTGATCTGCTGTAGGTGCAGATATTCAAATGCCACATTTGAGTCAGTCACTTCTGTCGGTCACCTCTGTCAATTCTGCCAGTCACCTCTGTCATACATTTTCGGTCATGCTGGTGACTGTCATAATTTCCGGTTGGTGATCACACTGCATGTCATCATACTGCCCGTGACTGCCTGTCAGACTGCCATGCTGACTCACGATACCGTTGTAACTTGCCCCTATAACAGTATGCTTCCGAAGCCCGCGCGAGCAAATCTCTAACCACCATTCAAATCACCGACCATCTTTGTTTCCCGATCTGACGGATTCGATACACGATTAGCTTCCCAACGAGCTCTCGTCTATGTGATGAAAACCGAAAAGTGCATATTTCCCCGTTATGCAGGCGGCTATTGTATAATCAAATTGCGCTTACACGACCGATATGTGCCCTAAATATACAGCCCAACGGATAACGTTAACATTGATAATGGTGAACACCTACTTTAATAAACCGAAAGACAGTGTTTGGGCTCCCGTTCGAGCCATTTGCACACACACCACTCAATTGCAAGCACTTCGCTGATGCAGGACTTTAGCCTCGCATACAACAAGGACATGTTTTGACTCTTCGGATTGATTCATGCAAATGTGCTAGAGCTTAGACTTTATAGTTTGGTAAGCTTATTGACACAACTTCCATTTCCATCAGCAGCCTGTTCACACCAATCCGAGAGGTCGCAACGTCACGTTTCCAGGGACGGAGTTGACGGTACTGCCCATATCGAGCCCGCAAATCTCAGCTCCCTTTTATGCAGGTGTAGTTGCCGCTGCAGATCCCGGGCATCGGGCGTCGGACTGGGAGCAAGGGTCGGTGTGTGTGTGTTAATTTCAAGTATAGCAAATTAACAATGCATAGGTCACATTTATCATCAACCGATAGCAATCACTTTTCGAATCATACCTTTCGGAATTTACATTTCACAGTTTTAGCATTCTTCAGACAGGGATTCGAGGCGATGACTTTTATCCAGTGCTTTCTGGCTCAGTAGTTGATTGGCGCGCCGGCCCCACTGAGAACGCCGATCTGCCGCAGTGCCATATTCATCGAACGAAGGTTCTGCATGCCCGGCAGCATCTTCACCATTCTGCATGCATGCTGTTTGGCTCTCCTTCACCGTGTCTGTGTGCCTGATGGCGTCGACCTGAGCAACGTGCCCGGGGTTGTACTTTTGATCGGACAACTCTACTTCTGTGCTGTACTTGTGCGTTCCATTGGGCCGGAAGTCCTGGCACTCTCCACGACCTTGATTATCTTCATGGTTGGGGGGATCTTCACCCCGGCGACCCAACAGATCCACCTCTTGACCGGCAATGCTCTCACTGGGGTGCTCCATCTGATGATTCCTCTGCATTTCAGGGGGGTGACCCACCTCGGGATCCGCATGCTGGATGCCGAGACCAGTCATCCCACTGAACTGTTCTTGCATTGTGCCCCTGTGCCGGATCAATCGCATCCGCTCGCGATGCTCCCTCATCTGCCGCATCTTGTCATCGTCACTCAACTCATCCCCGGATGAGTCAGTGTTGTCGGCAACCTGTCACAAAATGACCCTCCTGCCGACCTGAGATCACGGGAGGTCCACATCGAACGAGCGCAGATCTCGCTCGGCAGTCACTTCAAGAAGCGATGCACATGATGGGCCCGCGACTCGAAGCACGCGGCCAGCGGCAACTTGGCTGCCAGAACTTGTGTGCCACGGTGAAACTTGATGATGCCGGTTGCCACAGGTCAAGCGCCAAAGGGTGAAAGGTTTGGCGCCGCACCTTGTGGAACAAGGGGTTCATCTTAGTCAGGTGTCTCGGCGTGTCTGATTCAGCTTCAGGCGGCTGTGCCATGGGCTCTTGGGACGCGGCGTATGCGGGGTTCATAATGGACATCTTCCGGAGATAAGCTTCCAATTCTGGGCTCTGTGATGTATCCAGTGCATCCAGCATCATCCGGGCCTCCCCCGCCGCTTTTTCTTCATCCTCAGGCGTATAAAACATGGGGTTCTTCAGCAGGATGGCCGGCATCTTATTAAAACTTTGGCCTCCAGTCAGGAAATTCGGGTTGTTCCGCAAAATGATGTTATCCATGCTGCCGAAACGGACACGGTCGCCTGACCGGGGACTCATCACGGGACTCATTAATAATAAGCTGCCCCTTTTGCCCTTCTGCTTGGCTGCATGCAGCATGTCAGCCACCTTATCTCCGTAATCCTTGTGCAGGCAAATCGTCGCCGCCGCCACGAAGAACACATTCACAGCGATGTTCAGAATGAGAATGACCGACGTTCCGATCAACTGCTGCCACTCCTTGATCTGGTTGTCATCCTCACCATCTGCGCACTCCGCATCTCTTGAAACCTCAGGTGGGCAGCGCGGACAAATGAGCTCTCCTTCTGTATGCACTTCGTCTAGCGAGCGGTAGAGGGGTGCCCAGTACTGGTACATGCACCGAAAATTAGAGCAGTAGGTGGCCGGCGACACTTTGAGGGGGTTGGGCAGCCATGGACCTGATGCGGGAGGGGGCCGTCGTGGCTGCAGGGCAGCCGGATTGGATGCAGGGAGGGGGCCGTCGTGGCTGCAGGGCAGCCGTCGATTGGATGCGGGAAGGGTCCGTCGTGGCTGCAGGGCGCAGGCAGCAGATGCGGGAGGGGGCCGTCGTGGCTGCAGGGCGCAGGCAGCAGATGCGGGAGGGGGGAATGCGACCCTTGCAGGGACCCGTAGCCCTAAGGCGTTCCAATGACTGGCGCCGTATAAAAGCTAAAGGCCAATGCCCAGCAGGGCAGGCGACACACCATCATCGGTCGTTGGGACGAAAAGGAGCGAGCACTGCAGTGTGCCGGCGATGGTGATCAGCTGCACGATCTCGAAAGCATTCTGCATCGAGTTGGTGTAGGGACGCAGCGAAAGGGTAAGGCTGAGGAAGCAGTCAGTGCACGCGAGAGTGAGGAGCAGCTGCATGTAGTAGTTTGACCGGTAGATGACCATTGTGAAGGCGAGCACGAGCTTTCGGCACAGTTGCAGGCACTCCCACCACCACAGGTGACGCTTATAGCCAAGGTACGTGAACTCCAAATTCACCCTCACCTCCTGCTCACACACACACCCGAATGCCCATCCGATCAGCGCTCTGCCAAACCCGCGTATCTGATTGCGGCGCATCCCGCGATTGGCCCCACCGCCCACCCGCCTCCACGTTGGACCATTTCCACGCTCGTGCCCACACAGCTGCCGCATCCCCGTCTCGAGGGAGGCTCCGCCTGCTGCAGCTGCACCCGGCCCCACGCGCCACTCGAGCCTCCACACACCCTGCCCGCTCATGCCGAGTGGCACCTGCCATCGAAGCAGGGCGCCTTTATGGGCGAGCGCAAGCGGGCATTCGTAGTGGGAGGCTGACCTCGTCCTCCAACTTGTTCCGGTACTGGTAGAGGATAATGAACAGGAGTACCGGGATGCCCAAACCGTACGCGGTGCAAAACACGGCGGCGGATGCGCTCATTTTCTCATACTCGTCCGAGTTGCAGTCCATGGACAGGTCCGCAACGAGGTACCGCTCCTCGGTATCAGCGCTGCTATCGGATACCCGCACACACTTGAACACCTCCACAGCGCGTCGCACCACCGTCGGGTACAAGATGAAGATGAGGAACACCACCGCATTGCTGTAGTGGGCTTTCGTCCGTTTGATACGCTCAGCGTTGATCACGTCCGGGGCAAAGAGGATGCGTTGCGTGTACAGCGCGATCACCACTATCCCAGGCACCACAAACGCCACCACCGGCGCGGCCATCATTAAGATGTACTGCTGGAGGTAGCGCATCGCCGGCATCAAGCAGCTCAGGGCCTCAATCTTATAGGCGGACCCAGAGCTAATGGCGTCCGTAGAGTCCAAGAGCCATTGCACAGCCGAGTTCCACTCCACGTGCACCTCCGTGATCATTCCCATCATCTGCGCCAAAACCCTCCGGCGCTCATCTCCTCTGCCCATGCCGCCCCCTTCCGGCGCTCAAGCGGAGATATGCTCGGGGAGCTGCTGCCGCCCCGGCACAAGGCTGGTTTGAGTTTGCAGGGGGACCTCATCCCGGGAGGTGCGGCTCAAGCCAAGCAGTCGCCACTAACCTCATCCCGGGAGGTGCGGCTCAAGCCAAGCAGTCGCCGCTAACCTCATCCCGGGAGGTGCGGCTCAAGCCAAGCAGTCGCCGCTAACCTCATCCCGGGAGGTGCGGCTTAAGCCAAGCAGTCGCCGCTAACCTCATCCCGGGAGGTGCGGCTCAAGCCAAGCAGTCGCCGCTAACCTCATCCCGGGAGGTGCGGCTCAAGCCAAGCAGTCGCCGCTAACCTCATCCCGGGAGATGCGGCTCAAGCCAAGCAGTCGCCGCTAACCTTTCAGAACAACTCCATCGCTTGTCTAACCGGCATCACCAGGCGCAGGCCCGAAGGAACGATGCTCCTTCGGATGCAGCGCAGCGAGCAGCTTGAGGTGCGAACGCCGGGTCATAGCCTCCCTGCTGGTGACACTCGCGCTGGTGACACCCGCGCTGGTGACACCCGCGCTGTTGACACTCGTGCTGGGGCATGGGCGAATGCCGCCTGTGCCAACATGCGAGGGCGGGCAGTGCGAACAAGGGCACTGAAGTGGGAGTCACGGGGTGCAAGAGCATGCAGCGTGCGGGCAGTGGGGCGCCAGTGCGAGTAGAGAACTGCGGATGCGGTGCAAGCATGGAAGCTCCAGTGCGGACCAAAGGGCGCAGAGCGCGCAGCAGATAGGCAGCGCAGTGCGAGAGTGAGCAAAGTGAGGCCCAAATGCCGGCGGAACGCACGGCCGAGAGCAGTGCAACGGGAAGGGCGGCCATATCCACGGTGCTGTGAGCGGAGGGAGCTTGCCTGGAGATAGCTGAGGTAAGACTTCGTGATGACCCCAATGTCCGCGTCGGCGCTCCAAGCGGGGCCGTACCGCTGTATGCGCTCCCGCACCTGGTTCGTGCGGTAGCGCACGAAGTTAAGGAAAGCCTTCGGCAGGATGAGGACGATGGCGGCCATCAGGAAGTACGACCCGATGGTGCTGCCCTGGTCGTTGCATTGGACGCATTCCTTGGCCGCCACGCGCCAGTCCTCGTGGCACACCCCGCAGAGGGGCCCCTCGTGCCCTTCTTGACAGCTGGAGCCCTCGCCCGCCCCAACGCCACCCAGGCACAGCGCCTCGTCCATGCCCTTCGCGCAGTCCACGAAGTATGTCGAGCTGCGGCTGCTTCGCCAGTGCCCCTTCTCCGCCTCCAGGTCATGCAGCAGTGCTCCCTGCGCCTCCCCCCGCCCCAGGTCATACAGCAGTGCCCCTGCGCCTCCCCCGCCCCAGGTCATACAGCAGTGCTCCTGCGCCTCCCCCCGCCCCAGGCCTGCGCACTGATTGGTCCTGTGCACTGATTGGTCCTGTGCACTGGTTGGTCCTGCGCACTGATTGGTCCTGCGCACTGGTTGGTGGTCCTGTGCACTGGTTGGTCCTGCGCACTGGTTGGTCCTACGCACTGATTGGTCCTGTGCACTGGTTGGTCCTGCGCACTGATTGGTCCTGCGCACTGGTTGGCGGTCCTGCGCCGCTGATTGGTCCTGTGCACTGATTGGTCCTGAGCACTGATTGGTCCTGTGCACTGGTTGGTGGTCCTGTGCACTGATTGGTCCTGCGCACTGATTGGTCCTACGCACATTCGATCTACAATGCCGCGCCTGCCATTCGGTGTGGCCCCAACCCAAGGTCTTCTCTCCCCGACAGATGACTGCCCCCCAACCCTACTGGCAGCCAATGATTCACCAAGCAGCAGCCGTCTTCCCAACAACGACGTACCGACCCTAGCTCTGCCGCTGCTGGCGTCATCGCCATGTCAGGGGAGATGCCAAATGTTACTGTGCGACCAGTTGAAAATAGCCCTAAGTGCTGGGATGGATGCGCAGGGTCTGAGGAGTCCAGCGGGGGTCAACACGCCCCGCAGCCACCCCACTTGCACTTCGCCCAACAGCCTCTCCGAAAGCACTCGGTGCAACCCCCACGCTCGAGCACCGATCCAACCAATCACGTGCTGCCATCAACCCTATGTCCTCATGTCCAGCCAGCTGCAGTGCTCCGGCAAAGCCTCGCCTCTCCCACGGCCCGTATGCGACTCCTCATCCCCCAACTCTCATGGCAGGAAGGCTCCCACCGTACCCTGCAAGGGGGGGCTCTCCAGGCCGCCCCATGTTGCGGGCGGGCGTGGGCGCTTCTGGATGGAAGAGCCCCGAAAATGTGTCGGAGGACGACCCGGGACAGCGCGTGGATTTGCAAGGGACCCTTGTCGTGCGCGAAGGGAGGGATCGCGGCGTGTTGGGGAGGGG